>JAQQAE010002804.1:0-21499 GCA_029823295.1 Pseudamia nigra | reverse complement strand
AAACCATTCAAGACTCCATGACTACCTTGTGACTGATTAGAGGATGCCCTGACTGTGCAAAGCCGTTGTCAAAGTTAAATGGGGCTACGTTGCATCTAAAATACTAGACATACTGGAGAAGTTCTGGGTTTAACACTTGTTTGTTGACTACCTAATTTCATACAGGTTTTTTCACAGTTTGATGTCTTCAGTATTAATGTTCAATGTTGAAAATAATTTTTAAAAAGACAGAAAGACACAGGTTTGTCCAAACCTTTGACTGGTAGTGTACACTATAAATACCCAATGCAACAGCACTGAATAAACAGACACGGGCAACAGACATGAACAGACATTAAAGTGGCACAGGAATCGTTCTACTCACCATCTTTGAGTGATTATTTTCTCAAAGCATTTCCTTGTGCACGTCTTGACATTCACTATGGAAAACAACCAAATCCATGTCACCATGAGACCACATATTTTGAGTAATTTTAAAAAGAGGAAGAAGATCGGTTACACTATCCAACAGGAGCGGCTGAAGAAAGTACTTTGGCAAAACCACAAACAAACACACTGCAAAAGAGCAAATGGATTTCATTGTGAAATTCCAAACATGAGCCTGTGACAGGCTATATGGACTTGGGAGCGATTGAAGCTTATTCATTCATAAATCTTGAAAGGAAAGCATGCACTCACAACATATGGAAGTGTTTTTCCTGAACCAGGTCCACATGGTAGCATTATTATCCACGGCAGCATGACATGCTTGGAGCTGGAAGATGCAGGAGGCTCTGTGTCTCAGTGCTCAACAGAAATGATTTTCTAGACACTGGTATCTGATGGAGGGAGAAGAACTCAACACCACAGCTATCTCGAGAGCCCCTCCACATATGGAGGCAATTATATCAAATGGTATTCTCTGGCTATTCCTCCAGTTGAAAAAGAAATCACTGAAATTCTTATCCCAGCCTCTCTTCTCTGTCCATTTCACTAGTGTTAGAGTATCCAGCAAATACGATCCTCATGTCTGCTTGATTATTATTTCTTTCTCTGCAGCGGTGCTTAGCTCGTGATTAGACGCTTTCAAGGTCTTATTGTAAATTCCAGAAATGCCCATGCTCCAGAACGACTGCCAGGCTTTAACTTTCAAATACCTTTGTCTTCTACCTCCATTAATTATCACAATCACCTGTTCAATGTTCATCATCTTATTCAAATTAAACAGATGAACCTTAGGGTGCTCATTTTAACCTTAGCTCTTATTGCTGTGGTGGTTTTGTCTGTCAGAAAGAGGCCCGATCTGACACGAGGGGCTGTAATTTCATTTTATACATTTACACTTTTTCATTTCTTCTCACTAAAGGCCCATTTATACTCAAACATTCTCAAATGTTTCTGGCATTTATACTCCAATACATACTTTACGTGGGCGTGGATGTACACAATACATCCACTAGCAGGCAGTGTGGAGTTAGATTGGATCTCTCGCTGAAAATACTAAGCAAAAATTTTTTGGTCATGAGTTATTATGTCTCAGACATTTTATTTGTTCCCTGTAATAAGTGATCTGGCCCATTTTGAACTTTTTGCTCCGTTATTAAGATATTACAGGAAATAATCCGACAAATGACTGTCGTGCTGGGGTTTGAGTACATGTTGCTATGGTAATGGGTCAGACCGAGGCGGACCTTCGTATTTTGCATTTTTTCAATTTGAACACAGTTTTACCTGAGATACACTCGACTGCAGTTGTGGATAAGTGTTTACACTAACAACACTGTACACTGCTTTGTGAAGTTTTAGCATGTCTGTAGGCTAGCAGTTACTTAGCTTCCCCTACATCGTACACCATTCGTACGAATACGGTTGCATCCTGTTTTTGATTCCAAGATGTCGTCCAAAATGTCACTAATATATACAGTCTATGGCACAGACTGTCCTCAAAAAGTTGAGTCATTTCTGTTAATTTTTCGGTGTTTTGAGTTGTGTTCCATTCTTCTTCTATTCTTTCATGAGCTGTACTGCACTAGAGCGCCCCCACAGTTTCAAGTAGCGCTGCTCTGTTTCCTACGATAACGAGAGATTCATAAGCCCCTCCAAAATGGACCAAACTTTAACATAATGCATACTGAGACCGGAGGGAACGCCCCCTCCTCATCCGAAGGCGGACTTAACGTAGAGTATAAATGGGCCTTAAGACTTGTCAGACGTTGACAATTAGTGAAAACAGAGCAGCCAGAAGAATATAATTTTAAATGTGATTCCAAGTCACTAAAAAGTCTAAACACTAATCTATTTTTCTGCCATGCTTTCTGAATATACATTATGGAATCCTCTGAACCTCTACAGTTTGCCATTGCAAAGATTTTTTTAAAAAATGTATGCAAAATCACCTTTTAGTCACTGTGGTCTCAGTCCCTGGAATAGATCTGCCTGAAGGTCTGAAAGATTTTAAAAGAGACATAATGTGAAAAATAAGATTTCATGTCTTTTCCTATTATTAATACAGGTCTGGGGGCTCTAAAAATAATGATAAAGTTCCAAAATTCTCACCTATATTCAGTTTTGTTCAATTAATTTGTATTTGCATAGTGCCAAACATTAACCAAGATTATAATAAGTGCTTCATACAGTAAATCAGGGTTGAATGTTAAAAGACTATACAGAGAGCAAACCCAACAAAGCAAGCCTTTCCTCAAAGGAAAAAAGCACACCAGCTCCTTTTCAGATGACTGGACCGAATCATATGGATACGAGCGATGTCACAGATTTACAATTACAGATTTACTCAGTCAGTCCCCCAGCACCACCAAAATCATCCTGATGCCCTGAGATAATGTACCGGGGAGTCGACAGTACATGAAAGAATCTGTGGCACAGACAAAAAAGGGTGTGGTCAAAAGGAGGTCATTTGCATTGGAAGCAAAATATACTGAAACAGCCTGTCTGATTGCAGGCTGGACACCAGGAGTACAGAGGCAATAGAATGAAGTATCCTAAGCTGAAATTTATTGTGAGAATTAAATTAGCTTCTTAACAGAGGATATAATGTGTCTCCTTAAATCAAAACCGCAACACACATTAATCACATTGTAAGGCAATTATCCATTTTATGATTTTTAAGTCAAGCAAAACTTTTGGCAATGTTATCTTGAGGGTTCTCTTGTGTACATGAATACAAAAAGCTGAAGTGGAAACCTCGTAGCCATAAAACATCATTGATATGATACTTTTTTTTGGGGTCGGGGGGATGCTTTTGTTCATTTGGGGGATGGTGAATATACAATAACAAGGGTGTTACTTCCAGATAATTCACATTTGGAGTGAAACTGCTTTGGTTAAGTTTAGGAAAATATCAGTTTGATTTAAATATTAATAAATACATTATTTGAAGTGTCTTAATTATATTTCTTTCTGTATTGAGCCAGTACAGAAAAAACACAGTATATGTTTGGGAACCCATTTACAAGCTACATTTTATTTAGGGTTTTGGACTGCTGAACTCAAATACTGATGCTGAAATCCCAGCATTTCAAGTTTATTAAGATTGCTAGAGGAGTATTAAGAGTATAATTACTGTAAGTACACAGTGGATGTCATGCAAAGATATTTTCACATTCTTGTGTGAACTTTTGCTATTTTGTGCAATGATCTCATACAAGCTGCTGCGTCAGACTCAGAAGAGACTCATACATTCAGAAAACTGTGTAAATGGCCTGCATGAACACAGTGAATGCCACGGTACCACCAGCTGGAAGTCAACAATTTATTAAGTCTTTTCAAACTCAAAATTGCTTCAAAATAATGAAACATACTGGCATGCTACATACTGGTATATGTGGGGGTGGGGCTACTTTGGCATGGAGATTAAGACAAATATACTGTATTTAAACTTGATTATGATTGGCTCTGACACAAAAAATCAAAATGGCTTGTTTTTTCTGTTGTTCATTTTGTTTAAGGATGGCTAAGAAAGTTTATATTTCTACCACATTTATTTTACATCTCACACTTTATGCAAACCTCAAAAACCTATGTATAAAAAATGGATTTTCACAGCGTAGGACCTAAATATATCAAGCAAAACAACAAACAGAGCAGCAAGAAATAAGATTCACAGCTGCAGTCACAAATTGGGAATGTGATAAACTACTGTATGTCACTATTTTATTACAAATAGAGTCTCAGATTTTATGCCAGGCTCAAAATGACATTGTTACTTGTTGTAGAGGCACAGTATGTAAAGTTTTATGACACTTTATATTCTCAAACAGAAATGTTCACTTTAGTTATTTTGAGGAGATTGTTTGATTTTAAAGACTGAATAACCATCAGTGCAAAATAGTGAATTAAAGGAGATCTGATTGAAAATAAAATGGAGTCATGACTTCACCCTTGCTTCAGCATGACCTTGTGACATTCTACAAAAGTGATAGAGACAGAACATAATAGATCTGATTGAAATGACAGAGGTAGAGGTGTGGGCGTCACACACAATCACGCAGCAGTAAGTCTTCACTTTCATCACATCACTCACACTGTAGAGGAAGAAGAAGCAGTGTCACAGAGGGGTTAACGACACCGTGAGCAACAAATAGTTCAACTACAGTGTATTTTGCAGCAGTCTAGAGGTTCTGTTAAAAACCATATTGAGCTTTCACAAAAACGACTGATGAATGTGTCAGAGACAGACTTGTAAATGTTATTACCAGCTTTAAAGTCCATATAATTTGTATGGGAGTAAAGGCTCAGTGTTCTTTTTTTAATTGAAGAAGGTCTGATTCAGATTAAAAAGAAAAAGGATTATTGGAGGCAGAAATCTACAGAGAATCTTCAGTTTAGCACAAATGCCAGGATTGATTTTTTATTTTTATTTTATCGATTTAACCTTTATTTAACCAAATAAGTCAGTTGAGAACCATTTTTCATTTGCAATGACGACCTGGGCCAGAGACACATATAGAGACAGACAACCATTCATACTCACATTCATACCTAGGGGCAATTTTTATAGTGACCAATTAACCTGGTGCATGATTTCTTTAAAGGTACCATGTTTTAAAGGTAGTGTCTATGATGTAGGCAAACTAGCTAGTAGCCGATCATTCATGACGGACCAATATAAATAATTAAACTAGGGCTGTAAAAATGTACGCGTTAATCCGAATTAGCTCATTTGCATAATTAGTTACATTTAATTATGAAAATTAACAAACAATAACTCATACATCAAGGAAAAAGTGATGAAATCTTTTGTTACATTTGATCCACCTCCCTGCCAGCTTCTTTAGTATTTACTGCTTCAAAGTAAATTTAAATGTAAAAATATACGTCTTTACACATTTGGAAACAAATTCCATTAGTTACTGATGAAGGCAGTAAACCAAGTGAAAAAAAGTAAAAACATCTCAGCGGAACATTACAGAGGTTCTGTTACGTTCTGCAAAGCAGGTGTAATGTCCTTTAGTTACACAAGTTTAAATTAGAAAAAAAATACATTTTAATGTAAAATAAGTAATTTTAGTTGAGTGTCTATATCACCTTCTATCATGAGTGTTTTTACTCCCACAAAATGAAAAACAACGAATGGGTATTAATTGTGTTGATAGAAATTAATCCACAGTGACCCTGTGATTAATCAGATTAAAAATTTTACACTGTTTAATTGTTGTATCTATTGGCTGTAAAGCACTTTCTGACTTTTTCGTCTGGAAAAGTGCTGTGTGAATACATGTTTTTAAATTACTTACTATCAAGTGTCATACCTGTCCACTTTTCGTCAGACAACATATTGTTTGGATAAAATGCAGCTCATTCCATAGGTGAGATAAGCAGTCGCTCAAGGAGGTGGATCTAATGCATATCTTAACTATGACTGGATATGATTTGTGATGTCCCAAGTTGTAAAAATTCAAAACAGGTTGTTTTTCTTGTTGTCCATCTTGTTATGAGGATTACTCAGGACTGACTGTACTAAGTAAGTTCATACATTCACAGCTTTTATTTTATATAAGCCTCAAAACCCACTGGAGATGAATTTTTATAGCAAAGGACTTTAATTTTCTCTGTAATTTATCTGTTTCTCAGTTTCCATTATTAAGGTGGAAAGGGTGACAGTAATTTATTTTTAAGTCTAAAGTATGAGAAAGCAAGCCAAGGAAAACAAACACACACAAAGGAAACAAACACACACTGTGTGCTTCCTCATGTACAGTCCACCAACATCTCAGTTCATACAGGTTTGTTTCCTGCACTCACTGATGCCCATCAACTGTTAAAGAACTAGCCAAACACAGCATTTTTATCCCTGTTCAGCAGTGATAGCGGATGGTGCCCGACCTATATCCAATGCTTGCATACTGTAGTACTAATGAAATTTGGCGATGGGGCTGGTTTTGTGAGTCAACTGAGCGCCAGCTGAAACACTATTTTACCTCGAAACATCTCTCTTTGCTGTATCTGCATAAAATGACATCAGGTGCATTTCCATTCAGTTGTTTTATTCAGATTTTGTTTTGGAGCTTTAAAAAAACACATGGTCATGCTAAAAATGTGAAAAAAAACTTGAAATATAAGAAAATATGTTCACACTTGAAAAAGGTGCAAAAGTTAGCATATCAACAAAAGATACATGTAAGTGCGATGGAAACAGATTCAGGCAGAAATTATACAAGAAACAGCAATGAAAGGCCAACAGAGCTGCAAAACAAATGTTAGACAGTGGTTTGAAAACCTGTGGAGGAGTTTGAAACGAACAAAACTATATGATTCAGACCAGTGTATCAGTCCAGCTCATCTCTCAGAGAAACAGAGGCTGAAAGTCTTAATCTGAAGCTTAACTCAGATACTTTATTGTGTGAAATATCACTTGTAACATGACAGGGATTGGCTACCTTTACAATCTAAAAGCCCATTTTTGGACAGAAACAAACAAAAAAAAATTGTCGAGAGCAGCAAAACGTTTTAACCCTGTATGTACCACAGGGCAAATGACATGTTTTACCTCACAACATGTCACCAATTTGGTTATGATATTTTTTTTTTGTTCATTGTGTTGATTATTTTGTAGTTTATGTTTTATTTACATTACAGTTTTGGTTTAGAGTTTTGGTTCAGTTTACTCATTATTTTTCCTCATGTTTGCCAATCTTTGTTCATATTGCAGATTATTTAGATAATCTTACTTCATTTTGTCATTTATTTTTGTTCATTTTCTTGTTTATAATTATTTACTTGCCTTCTTTCGATCATCTTGTTTAATTTTGTTAATTTTTATGCAATTTCTTTCAGCTCATTTATTTTTTATTATTCATTCATTTTCGTGAATGTTTTTGTTCATTTCCCTTATTATTTTGTTCAGATTTCTCTTAATCTTAGAAAATTTACCAGATTTACATTTTTTCATAATTTTTTCATAATTTTGCTTTTTTTATTTATGTTATTATCTTTGATGGCTTCATTTATTATATTGCTTTCTGTTACCGATTTTCATGTTTTTTTTTGTTTTGTAGATTATTCACATCAGTTTTGTCTTTTTGTTTGTTACATTGATAATTTTTTTTTCTTTTTGTTGATTTGCTTATCGTGCTCATGTTGATTTGTGGTAAAGTCTTACTTCCATCACTGGACAAAGCCAAAGGAGCCACTGGAGAGGAGCTAAAGAGCCCCAGGTTGCAGACAGCTGAACCATAATGATGATGATGACAATGATGATAATGATTAAGAACCAGTTTTTAATATTTACTTAGCAGTAGCAGATGCCAAATTTCTTACAATTTGGTTACATTTGTACTACTTTGGAATGGAAACCCAGCCAAACCCAACCTCACAAGAGAAATGATACAAAGAGAAAGAAATACATATTGTTCATGTACTACAAAATGATCTATGTTATTTGTACGCCATTTGGTAAAACCAAGCCAGCCCCCAGTTTGTTGATTCATTACTGGGTGTGCAGGGCTCAAAAAATATTTGCCACACAGCTACACAGCTGGACACAGACATTTTTCTTTAGCTTTATTTGGGGACAAAAGGAAGCTGAAAAGAAACAAAGTACACTGCTAATCCAAAGTAAACTTCAGCACCTGGATTGAACTCACAAAACAGGTAAGATTCTTCCATATACTGTAATAATTACTGCAGTGATTAATGTCATTAAGCAGCAAAAAGTTATGTAACTAACCGATGCAATGAAAAGCTTCCTCTTTATTCTTTTTTAACAGTTGAGTTTTTTTCTCCACTGTTGTGCTTTCAGAACATACTTCAAGATGACAAAGGCTTCATGGATCTCAAACTGTGAACAAATGGTTCAGGGAGCATCAATCATCATTTTCACACATGGTTTGACCCCAACAGTGTCCAGACCTTCACCCCTTTAAGAGCCTGTCGCATGTGCTGGAGGAGACTTTACCGTCCAACTCTCCCACCAATACAAGGTGTTGATGAAAACGAACGTCGCTCTGGATGGAAATAGACATTAGAGCAATAAATGAGCTCATTCCCGTGACGCCATGGTGGATGTGATGTACTGTATGCTGTAATCAAAGCTAAAGGCGCTCCTGTGAGATTTTAGTGTCACTCTTGGATGGGCAGTGTATATGTTGGATAAGGGTAAGAGTAACAGAAGCAGGTCTCAGGAAGGTTTTTTCTTCATTTGTGTTAACTTACTTGACTATTTTGATCATTTTTTTTCTCATTTTGTTGCTTATTTTGTTGATTTTTTACAATACTGTTCATTTTTCTTCTTTCATTCTACAGTACTTCCACTACATCTTCATTCATCAGCTTGCTTAGTTTGTTGCTTATCGTGTTCATTTGTGCATGTTGTGTTTTGTATTTTATAATATACTTCACTATTTGGTTCAGTTTTGTTCAGTTTTTTTTTTTTTCAGATCTTTGTATTGTTTTTTTAATATCCACAACCAGGCACACTGAACAACAGGACCCACAGGAAGCCAGTTTTGGTCATTATTAATTTTATTAGTTTTTGTTCATTTTTGTTTCATTTTTGTGATATTTTTGTACATTTCTGCTCATGTTGTTGCTTTGTTTATTAATTCTGTTAATTTACTTGTTGATTTTGTGAATTTTTAAAAATGTTTGTTTATTTCATGATTTGTCACTCCTACTCATTAACCTGTGGCAAAATATAATTAAGTAGATGTAAAATGTAACTGAAAGCGTAAAAAGAATTCTGAAAAAAAACTGCAACTCTCAGAAGTACATTTATTTGTGTTTTGTTGATTATTTTGTTCATTTTTGCTAATACACTTGATTATTTTTCATCAATTTCTCTGATTGTGTTGATGATTTTGTCAATTGCAATCTGTTTAAATGTTATTTTTGTTCTTTTTTTAAGTTACTTTTTGATCATTTTCTGTCATTTTGTTGCTTTTTCATTAATTTTAGTTTTGTTGGTTATTTTGTCCATTTGTGTAAATTTTTTGATCTTTTTTGAGTCATTTTGTTGCTTATTTTGTTGTTTTTTCAGTTTTCTTCATTATTCTATTTGTTTTTCTTAACTTAGTCACTTTGCTCATTGTTGCTCATTTTGTTGTTTATTTTTTTAAAATTAATAATTAGTTATTCGCTTGATAGTTTTAGTTTGATAGTTCATTTTATTCATTCATTTTATTCTTTTGATTTTTTTAAACAAATTTTGTTGCTTAATTTGTCAACTTTTTTATTTATTTATTTATTTTTGTTTCTTTTACTCCTTGAGGTGTGGAGTCAAATATAACTGAGTAGAAGTACATTTTTTCCATTACAATATATATAGAGTATTAAATGTTCTGTAAATCAACTTCAATTTATTGAATTAACCTTAAGGAAAAAGCAGTCATTCTAAGATTACTGTTAAGCTGATTTTTAGTATTAATTTTACAGCCTGTCTTTGTGCTGTCTTGACCATTTTGAGTCGCACAAAGCTACTAGCCGGGCATTAATATTCACCAGCATCTGCTTCAAAGAAAATCCCTTTACAAATCCAGGAAAGTATCTCATGTGGATTTCAAGGTTTGACATTTCACGACTGTGGATGTCCCTCTGGCTGAATGGCTTGAAAAGTGCATTTTCAGCGCTTCATAATATGTATTATTCCTCCTTATTTGCCAAGTGAAGTCTGTATAGGTTATATATAATTCATTTTTGCTCCCTAGCCGAGGCAAGGTCAGATCTATTTGGCTAGCATTTCAACAGCAACTAATATAAATATGTATTACTGAGGTGTGCTTTTCAGGATTTTACTTCCCTTTTTACTGTCTGGATGTGTCAATCATGTGGGAACAGAAAAAGCAATATAAAGCGAGTTGACATGAGCTGTGGAGATCAGCCCTGGAAATGAAGAAAAATTGTTCTTTTTATTATGAGTGATGCATTTTTTTCTGCTTGTTTTATTAGAGGCCTGTGACCTTTAGTGTATTTAAAAATAAATTGATTCTGAAATTATTATTTTTTTGTCCCTGAACACAGATCAGCAGAGGTAGGCAGAGTAAACACAAACAGTATTCAAGTAAAATTTTGCTAATTATTAATTATGGTGACTCATATACTGTAGAAGTAGAAGTAATTATAAACATAAGTACTTGGATAAAACTAAAAAACACATCTGGAAAAAATTAATAAGATGCAGATGAAATAAAATAAAATTGAACTTTTTTTTAAAAAAAGCCTATTTATCTTTCAGGGAAATTCAGAATAAAATAAATAAAATTTACTAGATTATTACCTTGGCCAAGGAGGTTATGATTTTGTTGGTATGAGTTAAGTTATTTATTGTTTTTTCTGTGTGTTCATAACTTAACTCATAAAATTATTAATGGGTTTGGATCAAATTTACAGGATAGGTGAGAAATAGCACAAGGACCAACCAATTGGAAACTGGAAGTGATCAAGATCATCTTCTGGATCCAGAATATTTTTAAAGGATTCTTCACAAATACGTAATGTTACAGACATCCAACTGAAACCAAGCAAAAGATTCAGTAATGTGCCCACGGATTTTATGTATCTTCAACATTTATGGAGCTAGATCCAGAAGAAAATCACCATTATGGAAATATTATTTTTCATAAATAACCATTGAACTTATAATGATATGTGTGTGATTCTAAATGTTAATAATAGGTTTTGATGGGTAAGAAATTCAAAAATGTGGCTCAAATAATTTAAGAATATTTCTTTTAGGTGCAAAATAAGCATAAGTTTAAATGATGACATTTGGTTTTCACTATTAAGATGAACTGAGCTGCCTTGGTGGGGGTCTACACTCGCTGAGTGCTTTTTAGTTTCTGTTGTTTGGGTTTGACAAACTAGAGCACATAATATGACTGTTCTTCCCCCATCCTTTGGAGATAAACAAATTTTGCATCAAATTTCCTCCTACTCACTAACCTGTGGCCAATTGTAACTGAGTAGGAGTATGCTTGTTCATCTCACATATAAGTAAGAGTAAAAAGTAATCTGAAAAACAACTCCTCAGAAGTACATTTTTTAAATAAATAACTCAAGTACATCTAAAGGAATAAATGTATTTGAGTATTACTTACTGTACCTGATCAGATACTCTGCTCTAATAATTAACAATTCAGGGTTTGTTTTGGGTTTGATTTTAGGTGAGAAATAATTTCAGTGTGTCTCTGGTCAACTCATTCACTATAATAATAGATGTATTTACATTTGCTTTGCTGACATCAAACAGCCAAAACGTCCGGAGGCGTCACATAAAAAAACACTCTCCCAAAAATGACACTTTAATTTAATTTATCCTCCTCCTATTTTAAATAAGGATCAAAACAATAGCTCATCCCTATCATTACTTTTACCTTTTTATTTTCCTTTTTGCAGGACCCATGGCCCAGTTTGGCTACCTTCAGGGCTAGTGTAAAAGAACACATTCCCATCGATCACTGGGCACACATGTCAACATTGCCCTAATAAAAATGTGCTGTAAATAATGTAGGGGGCAGATATGGCACACAGCACCATTTGCTGTGTGGAGATATAGGCTATAAAAACACAGCAGCACTGTTTGTCTCAATCAGAGCTGCTTCACTGTGCTGTTTGCCACCAAAACACCATTTGAGCAAAATAACACTCCGGATGCCCGATTTTCCACGTGTTTAAACAGGATGATTTGTTTGCTTTTTAGCACAGAACTCTTTGGATTTCAATGTGTTTTTCACATGAAGCTGAGGGATTTGTATTTGTTGATAAAACAATTTAAATTCACAGTTTCAGAAATTGGATTCATTTGTTAATTTCTGATCATTTCATGGATTAATGTATCTGTTTTTTATTTAATTTTTATTTATTTTCTTGATTACTTTGCTGGTTTTTTTTTCATTTTGTTGATTATTTTGTCCATTTTGAGGAGAACGTGATTCATTTTGTTTCATTTAGCTTATTTTATTGATTATTTGGTCCATTTTGAGAATAATGTGGTAATGTGGCTCATTTTGTTCCTTATGATTTGTGTTGTTAATTATTTTGTTCATTTTCAGGACCATGTGGCTCATTTTTGTTCCTTTGGGTTTGGATTGTTAATTATTTGGTTCATTTTTAGAAAAACGTGGCTCATTTTTGTTCCTTTTGATTTGTAGTGTTGATTGTTTGTGTTCATTTTCAGGACAAAGTGACTCATTTTTGTTTCTTATGGTTCATTTTGTTGATTATTTGGTTCATTTTCAGGACAACGTGGCTAATTTTTGTTCCTTTTGATTCATTTTGCTCATCATTTTGTTCATTTTCAGGAAAATATGGCTCATTTTTGTTCCTTTTGGTTCATTTTGTTGATTATTTTGTTCATTTTCAGGACAACGTTCCCCTTTTTTCTGTTGGGTTCATTTTGTGGTTTGTTTTATTCATTTTTTAATTTTGTTTTTTATTTTTTTGTTGATTATTTTGTCCGTTTTTCAGGATAATGTGGGATTTTTTTCATTTTGTGGATTATCTTGCTCGGTTTTGAATAATTTGGTTTTTTTTAGAATAATTCATTTCATTTCTGTTTGGTTTGCTTCAATTTGTTGCTTATTTTCTTCGTTTTTGTTTATTTTTTGTTAATTTTTTTCTGATTTGTTTTCATTTTAATGTCTCTTTTATCTGTGTTAATGAAAATTTGGATCCTTTTTTCAGTGCCTTTCATTTTGTTTCTTATTTGGGTTAATTTTGTTTCTCGATTCTTTGACTATTTTTGCTCACTTTTTCATTTTGTTGAGTATTTTCTCAGCTTGGGGAATAATTTGGTTCATTTCTGTTTTGTTTTGTATTCATTTTACTCTTTTTCTCAATTTTTGTATTGCCCATTTTGGGGATAATGTCATAAAATTTCCTCAGTTTGATTTATTTTGTTGCTTCTCTTGTTGCTTTTGTGTATTTTTGCTAATTTGGTATATTATTTTTTGCATTCTGGGAGCAGTGTGGTTTGTCTTTTGTTCACTTCTCTTCATTTTGTTGCATATTTTGTTTATTTTTGCTAATCTTTTTTTGATATTTTTTATTTTCGTATTTTCAGGAACATTGCTTCTTTCCTCCACTATTGTTCAGTTTCTTGATCATTTTATTCATTTTTGCCCATTTTGGTTCTTACTTTGTTCTTTTATCTTTCTTTTTTTGTTAACCTGGTGGATTGTTTTGTTAATTGTTGTTGATTGTTAATTGTTAATGAGGTTTTTTTTATATAATGGTGTTTTTTGTTCCCTTTATAAATATATGCAGAAAGGGCACCGCCTGATGTCTTAACAATCCTCCAGAACACAGAAAATGAAGTGTCCTTGAGTGTTCAAATGGCCCCATGCACCCTTGCTTTTAAGAATGAACACTTTTAAGTTCAAGAGAAATACAAAAACACATTTATTTATAGTGAATCATTTCATGTTGCACAATTTGGTAAGTGAACCTCAGAAACTCCAGGCATCCCCGATTGCACATTTCATGGCTTATTTACTCTTGTAATGACTTAATAGACAAATGCTTTTATATTAAAATCTGAAATGCTAAGTTCTAAACACATTTAGTGAATATTCCTCATCTTACGCTTCTTTTAATATTCTGAATATCTACAACTTGCAACTATTTCATAAGCACAGTGTGTAGAATTACATAAAAAATCCCCAGTGGCATTTACTTTCTACAACGCACAAGGCCTCCGCAACCTTTGACACAAATACCGTCTGACCCTAATAAGTCATAGAAAGCAGAGAGAGGCCTGTTACTTTCATTTCATTGTTTCTACTCAGTGAACTCAGAGGGGAGGACATTGTGATATGCAGAGTAGGTGCTTTGATATATGTCTCACTGTCAAAATTCATACATTTCAGCGCTACTGTCTGTGCAGCGCTGCATGAGTGTTTTTTCCCGATACAATGGAGATGTCACACAGCTACATGTGGAAACCTACGGCCTCATTCTCTGCCCCCGAGCTCATGGAGAACGCAAGTGGAAACCCCTTGCCAATAAAAAAAAACAATACTTCCCCTTCCTCTTGACTACTGTGAAGTGCACTCTGGTGGGTGTCTACTGATAATGAGAGCAGGAAGGAAGGCAGTGACTCTGGAAGTGACTAGGTACTGATATACAGGACTCTGGTTAATTGGGCCTTTTATGAGGTGATGCATATCATGTTGCCCCTTTACAGAAGTCTGGCTGATCTCCAGAACCCCTGTTCACATGATGTATTTACGACTCAAAGAAATGTTCCTCTATGAAATATTTATGACAGCCATTTCAGTCACTTGGTTCATGTGAGTATGAGTCCACAGTGTCCTGGTCCTGTGGGAGGTCGGCTTCACACTGCAGTGTTTAAGGCAGAATGAAGCCGTGGAGACTTAAAGGTATTCATGTACCTTTATATTAATATGGAGCCCTTGAGTCGCCATGGAGCGAAAATGCATATACAAGCCTTTTCCAAAAAAGTTGAGTCACTGTGAAGTGGAAGGTGTAATTTAAAGGCACAAAGACAACACCTTAAATACATAAAAAATGTAACTGTTTTGCAAAATGGCATGCTCATTTAAAATATGCCAGCAATGCATGTCAAAAACATGAGTCAGTGGTATGAAAGCTCTGAAATGGTTAAATGCTGGCTTATGTGACCCATTTTTTTTTATTTGGGTTATAAGCTGCAAGATGTTTTGATTCATATTTGGGGTGAAGAAAAAATGTGTTTTCACATTTTATTCATTTGAGGGTATAAGTTAAATCTATATTTGGATCAAACCACAAACTTTGATCCAAATATGGGTAATATTCCGGATTTATATTGATCCAGAATGCTTATACTGTACTTGCAGTGGTTGAGGAAAAATAGCTACTGTAAGAAAGTAAATAAAGCTGGAACTGACACCAAAGTGTAGAAGCAGTTGGATGATTCAGTAATGTGTCCACGGATTTGATGTAGTATGTTTAATAAATACAGAGCTAGATGTAAAATAAAAATATTATGTTTCATGAATAACTGTTGAACTAATAATGATATGTTCAGTATATGATACCAAATGCTAATCGTAGGTTTTTATCGTCAAAGAATCCAATAATGAGGGTAAAATGTGTTTAAGAATATTACATTTGGGTGCAATTATATCGTAGCGGAAATGAGAGTAGGTTCCAATGATAATGGTAGGTTTTCACTGTGAAGAGAAACTGGGGTGCCATGGTCTCCTTTCTAGTTTTTAATATTTTGCTATCATTTGATTCAATTGTTACAGTAAAGCAAAGAGATTAAAACAAAGAGTTTTACATGCATGGTACTAATTTTTTTTTACCACTTTCTCATTTTTACTGCTGAGATCTATGAACATGGCAGCATCTAATGGAGCAAAAAAAAGTCAATTAATCTGACAATGTGAAAGACAAGTGCTTAATTTGAACCTGAAAATCTAATAATGCCTTTTTTCATTCTATTTTAAAAGTACAATATAGGTTGAGTTAACTAGTTGAAGGTTGAGAGGTCATCCGCTCATAGTAAAAAAATAAACACCACAGAGATAACAAATAGGTTTAAAATATTTAAAATGTCATGACAGAAATTCAACCCACAGGATCATTTCTGCACGTATTTGAAAGTGTAATTTTTGCAAAAAATTGCGATCCATGCAACGTGTTGCTGCCACTCTTCATTAACACTGACATGACACTTCAAATGCAGTGTGCATCAAACTACCCAGATTTAATCAACATAATCTAAATTACAAATGACTGACACTCACCACGCATCATGCCAGGAAACCATTGAGCAAACTGAACTGGCTGACACAGGCGGCAATCTCTTATGCTCTCTTTTTCTTCGCCAAAGAACATAAACGGTTCATAAAGATGTAAAGCATCAGTGGAGAAGCTGCACTCTATCATCATTTCAGGGCAAAGCAGCACAGTGAAGTGCAGCCAACAGGAGCTGTATGCTGCTTTTCAGTGCACTGCTTTTCTGCAACTTTTCAGCCAAAGAAAACTCCCCGGCAACAGCCCATGGATTGTACGTTCACCTGGCTGAGGACATAACATGTACATTCATGAAGCTAAACATTTCATATTTCACTGCACAGACAAGGAACTCTTTCACTCAGCAGCTTGCTTCCTCAAAAACTCCCTCTGGTGGGTTTGTTAGAAGAGTTGTTCAAGGTCATTTTAAAAGGACTGTGTAAATTAATTTGAATTATTACTATACTCTGCAGTGATTCAGCTGCATTGCTTGTAGTTGGTTAATGTAAAACAATGTACTTTAAATTAAAAGATGTACAGTCTTAGATATTTTTGCAAATAATTGAATGAAACTGAGGTTGGAAAATGTGTACAGAGTTTAGTAACGGAGTAGCAGAGTTGATTTCACAGCTGTGGTAAATTTGCCAAACAGGTGCAACTGCTAACAGCACCTACAGTGCATCATCAGCATGAACCCGAGGATGAACCCAGACTGCACATAGGGCAAGGGCCCTCGCCGCTGGTTGATGGCTAGCCAGGGTTGCCTTGGATCGTTTGGAAGGCTACATTGTGATGTTTAAAAGTAGCTGCCAGATGCATGTGGATGCTGCTTCTACCTGACTCTTGCTGGTTTTGATGGCGCATTTCCAATGTTTCTTTAGGAGACTAATGTTAGGCAAGGAAGGGAATGGCAACCTACTTGCAAAACAACTTGGAAGTGCACTGCATACCCATCCTTTGTACTGGGCGTGTTTGTTTGTGCGCATATGCAAAGTTGGTGTCCCAGTGTACTGTCAGTTCCACTTGGTACACATGTTTTCAAGCGTCAGACCAGACAATGATGTTTGGGTGTAGGTCTGTGATGGCAGTGTGGGCTGGGAAAATCAGAAAATGCACCCCAAAAAAGCAAGAAATAGGAAAATGCACTAAGTGTGATGCAAACACGTATGTGAAAGTCTTGGGGTTTCGGTGTCATTCTTCCCACCCCAGTTACCTCCTCCTAAGACTTTGTCCTGCTTAACCATCACATACTGCTCTATGTTTGTCTGCTAATAACAACCTAGCAATATGTGAATCATATGTCCCTAAAACAAACCAAATGCTGCAAGTGAAAAATGACCTTAAACATTTTAATAAGGCTGTGGCTATGACAGCAGATACTGTCAATCATAAATAAAATCATAAACATAACAAAAGGAGTTGATTAGTGAAAGTGTGTTTATGTACCTTTTGCAGCTGCATGAATGCCCACAGGAAGAAAAGCTGACTCTGCCCTGGAAATGGCAAACACAATCTGTGAGGACATACTGTAAACACACAAGAGCGTTGTTTGTCTCTAGTTTCAGACCAACGGTAAATGCTGTGTTTATTTTTGTGTCTCATTTTTCTTTTAACACTTTCTCAACCTGTTTTCTTCACTCTGAGATATTTTTGTCTCATTGGTATGAGATGTGGAATAAGTACAGTACATGTTGTGAAGACCTGAGGATTTGTTTGTCAAAGTCACCTTTGATCATCCCTGGCATTCACTCAAATGAACAAAAGACTGGCTTCACCAGGAGGCAATTATTACATGGTAATATAAAGGTGTGCATCATTAGCTTGTAATGAGCTTATTGCTTTATTCTTTATATTTTCCCATCTAACACATTTGGTTGTTTTTCTATTGAAAGGTATTAGTTATAGGTCACATAAAAGCTTCAAAATTATTTATTGTAGTCTCTTTTTTTAACATCACAAAAATCTGGTATTTTAACAGTATTGTGTACCGTCATATCCACTGTAAGCTATTTGTGAAGAAAATGCTGTAACAGTATTCCCCTATTTGTTGAAATGTAGGCATTTGTGCAAGACTGGGTTGTGCATGAATGATTACAGTACATGTGTATATCTATGTTAAATTTCTCTTTAATAGTCACTTCTACATATATATCTTTTACTTAATGTATGTAAAATACACATGTCATATTATAATAATTTGTAATACAATATATTTTAATAATTTTGCACCTAATTTGGAAGTTCTTAAATTGCTTCGCACTAATTAGTAGATTTAAACATTGACATGGCCTTGCATAAAACAGAATCTTGTTTAATCCTAACATGTAACAACAAAAAGAAAAGTTATCATACTACTGTGCAATGGATTCTCACTGAACTGCATGTGGAATCAATGGAACTCATCAGGATGTCATCAAAAATGAATGCATTTCTGATTTTGTTTCTGAATGACCAGAAGTAACTCAAATAGAAAGCTTCACAAACTCACCATGACTCATCTTATCCTGTGGAGATGCCGTATGAAACTCGGAGTTCTATCGAGCAGCTGCCGCAGGATACAATCTCTATGAACATTTCCTTAGCCTCCTTGATGCATAAGGTTTATCCAATACAAATATGAATATTTCAAAAATAACAGCAACTGAAAAATATACAAACACATAAAAATGTCTCTTTCGGAATTTTATTTTGCTGCATGCTGAGAAATAAGTTAGGCTGATCAACAGGGTGCCACAGATGAGGAAAAATTCAAAACAGCAGAAGCTGAGGCAATGTCTAATCACACATTTGATGTGTGCAAAAACTTGTTGATCACGTTGAAAAAGCACAAACAGAACAATATTCAAAAAGTACAAACACACCACCATGTGAGAGGTAAACACAAGTTCATGGCTTTGCACTTACTATGCACTGTAAGGCTGCTTTATGAGGGTAAACTATGTGGCCTTTGCACAATGAGACGTGACACAACAGCGCCGTCAATCATAGAGCTCGCTGTTTGACTGGACTCCACTGGAGGTCTTTGCCACTTCATAGTAAGGGGGCTGTGGGGAAGGCGGTGGGCTAACAGGCTCCTGCATAGACACCAAAGGTGCTTGTGTCGAGCAGGCGCCAGCTGGTCGTGACTACTGTAATCTCTGCCATTGATTAAATGGACTCCCAAGTCTTAGGGGGTACCCGCCTCCTGATGGAGCAGGACCACAGTGGAGGGGCCTGGCAAACGGATGAAGGCGAACACACCCTGGGCTGCTTTCTGATGTCGTCTGACGCGGCTGCTAGTTTGAAAAACACGGGCACAGAGAGATGTAACCTGCTGTGAGGGTCTATAAGACAGGCCGATTTCTAATGGTTGGTCTGAAAAGGGGACAAAGCCTAAGAATGAGCAGAGTGACTGCTGGGTGCCGCCTTTCTGCATAGCCATTAAGGAATAGTTCACATACTTTTGAGTATTTTGACTGGTATTGACAGATGAGCAGATCCTTGATCCATCATCTGCAAAAACATTCACTGAGTATCACAGATGAACACCGGTTGAACTCATAGGGTCGTAAAATAAAGGCAATTGTAAACCATTCGCCCACATCATCCCTTTCCCTTCTGAGATTTACATTATATTTTGCATCATGTATTTTTTGTGTATGTAGGTGTGTGTACATAGGGAAAGAGTTGCCTTATCTCTGTCTTCACCTGGATGCAAATAAACAAGGTGGAACAAACCTGTTTCTCACAACTAATGCTTCCCAACCTTTTGTGAATATGTTTTATATAAACAACATATTACGATGAACAAACACCTTCATGCCGTTTTAACCAAATCCGTTATTTGCTCAATGACAATATGTAATATGAATATTCTTCTAGCCTGTTTGACAGGATGTAAGAGATCAAGCGGTCCATTTGAGTGTCATTTTAACCCTTACATGAAAAAGAAATAATTAATTGCTATTTACTAAAGTATATATACTAATGAACTATATACTTTCTTTCATATTTTACATGCAAGTTTTAAAAAGTAGACAAAAAGGAATAAAAGTTACTTGCATTTGCTTTGCACACTGGAAACAAGTTTCATCTTTGTTTAAATGGCTCCATCTCCACACTGTTCCTCTATATTTACCTCACCTTCCTCATCTTCTTCACTGATTTCTGTTCTTTGAATCTAATCTTGCAAACAGCTTTTTCTTTCAATTTCACAAAGTGCTGTCAAAACTTCTCCAAATACATAAGTGCACTGGGGAATTAATCTATGATATGCATTTTAAAGCAAGATAAATATCACTTAATATTTTACACTGTCACAGGATTGATTATCTGTTGAGAAATCTACCTGAGAGGGATTATCAAGGCTTTACCTCTATCTCGACAATGTATCCCCCAGGATGCATACATTCAGTGCCCAATTATCAAAGCTGCATGTATGCAGTTAATTATTCTTCAACAAGAAAAAACATCCTTAAAAACAATATATCCTGAAAACATCCCCAAAAGTATAATAAGATGAAAAACAACAGCTTTCTCTTTGCAATCAGTGTTTTTGATCACATTGGAAAATATTTTGGACTTTGATGGCACCACCATTGATTAGTTCCCCTTCAAGTGTTTATCAGGATGTAAAGTTCAGAAACATAATGCCTGTCACCCTCCAGACATTCAAATGTCTAATGAATTCAAGGTCTGCCCAATGGTGTGCAGAGTAAACAGAAGCAGTGCTCAAGTAAAAGTACCATTACCATACTTTATTCGCAGAAGTAACAGTATTCATAAAAAAAACTACTTGAGTAAGAGTAAAAACATTTGCCGTAAAAAAAATTTGCCTTAAAAAAAAATACTCAAATAGAGAGTAACGTGATGATGTGGAATTTATTATGTTAATTATTGTTCAATTTCATGTTTTACTTTGATCATATTGACCAACTTGTACATTTTGTCTAAGTTTGTTGTGTATTTTCCTTCAATTTTCTTGATTTTCCTGTATGATTTTATTATTTGAATTGGTTTTGCATATTTTGTTGTGCACTTTGTTGAATTTTGCTCAGTTTTATTTTTAAATTTGATTGTTTTGAGTTTTTTCTCATTTTATTGTGTATTCATTGTTTTTAATTGTTGATGATTATATTGTACCATTTTATTAATTTACGTGTTTATTTATTTTCATTTTGTTGTATATTTTGTTCATTTTTAATAGATTTTGTTCATTTGTGTTTACTTTGTTCCGTTTTTGTTAATTTATCTGATTATTTTGTTCATTGTGTTAATGCAGCCGTGAGGGGGGGCACAAGCCAGTGTTCTTTCTTACGCCGGTCCCAAGCCCAGATAAATGCAGAGG
>JAQQAE010002803.1:0-21499 GCA_029823295.1 Pseudamia nigra | reverse complement strand
CAGCACATGACAGGAAATGCTTTTACTTTCACTATTAAACATAGTCCTGAGTTCTACTGTTGTTTTTTTTTACAATTCGATTTCACCACACATTAAAGTGATTACCGGTCATGATCATTCAAGATTTTTTTCCAACCACAATTTTTTCTTCGAAGATGATTGTTCCCCACTATCCTTATATCACTTGTTGCCAGCTGAAACATAATCACTCATGCAGAAATTATACAATGGGAGGCTCGCACATTTTTGCTTAGTTAAATCCAGGTGGTGATTTTTTTTTGGCCAGGCAGTGTAGTAAAAAGAAAGAAAAAACACTGAAGGAGACAATATATCCAAACTTTTGACTGACAGTACACAGTGTCTGGCTTTCACCCTTACTTTCTGACATCTATTGATATTTCTTTCAGGATCTAGCATTGCCATAGGTAGGTTTCATCAAAATATATTGCACACAGTATGCATCACACACCTGGGCCAAAGAGATGCACATCTGATTGGCATGCCAAAGGCTTTGACAAAATGGCTGGGAGTGAAAATAGTTTTCAGCAGTGGGGTCAGTATACATGTCGGGCTTTGTGGTTTGGGTATTTTCGAAATATATCAAAAAGGATCCATGATTTTTATGGAGCTTCTTGTCAGAGACACTGACTGAAAAGTATTGTGGGTTTGAGACAGGACATTACATTTCAAAGCCAGCGACTACATGTCTGACAACGTACAGCTGCTGTTACATGAGCCTGTCCTCATCAGTGTTGCCCAGTATCACTACCACCAGGTCTGGATTTAGATTTTTTTTTTTTTTAATAGTGGACAACGGTGTTTTTCTGGTTGTTTTGCCGACCCCTTTTACTGAACAACCAAGGGTGTCGGCAAAAATACAATAAATGATAATACTGGTCTAAAATATCACTGTACTGCAACCAAGCCTTCTCTGTGTGAGAAAAACACAGCCGCAGGCACCAAGACAAACAGACAGAAACACAAAAACAGAAATACATGTCAGCTTTCATCCTTTCATGTGCCTTGCGGAGCAACAAGAATGGTCAAAAGATCGAGGGGTTACAGGTTTTCATCTTTCCCCAGGCCTCCTGCTCCAGATTAAACAGACTTTGTAAGACCGGGGGCAGTCAGCACACCCAAGAGAGTTCTCTACGAAACTTGAAGCTGAAATATAAAAACATCATGTTATGATAAAGGTTGATCTGCTACAACCCTAAGAATAATTTGGTCACTACTTATGTTTTATAGATAGAAAGCTTATTAAAGTCATGCATTATAAGTCTGCTAAAGAATATGAGAAAAGGAGTTTAAAACGACAGCTGGACTAGCTCTGAGGTAACCATCATTGGCTGATGGAGATGAGATTTTTAAAACCTACAGAGGAAGAAGAACCTGAATCAATGTTTTTCACCGTGTCACATTCCTACTCTCAGGGTTAAGAATGAACCTTTGTATTGAACAGATAAACCAAAGTCTGGTTACATTCAAAAGACTCCTGGGAGTTATTACCTTTGTGCTGTACTATACAGTAAAGCAGGATTTAGCTTAACTGAACTTTAATAGAAAATTGCAAAGAAGATGGTACTTTACCTTATTCATATCCATTGCTGCTTGAGGCTAAGAAAACCAGGTGACAAGGCACAAGACTGAATCGCCTTAAATACTTTCAAGTGGCAAATGTTTTATATCAGAGTATGTTAATATATGCTGCGATTTATAGCATTTCTATCCTGCTAACAATTGATGTGAATAAAAAAGTGACACACAATCACCTGGGAGAAGTACAGCAATATAGTGTATTATAAGAACTTCAGCCCCCCAGACATAATTTATAGAGCGTACATTTTCATCAGCAATAGTCTTTCTAAAGCTGTTTCAATTACTAACAAGGACCACAGGTGTAGATTTGATGGGAAATAAGTTCAAATAGACAGCTTTACTTATTTTAAGTTCATTTTATTGCTTGTTTTGCTTCATTCACTTGGTTTGTTTCAGTTTTTTGATTATTTTCTGAACTTGTGACTATTCTTTTTGTCTTCATGCATTTTTAAATTATTTTTTTATTAATTTTGTTGCTCACTTTCTTTATTTTTGTTCTTTTTTCTTGATTATTTGGTAAATTTATACTCCTTTTGTTTCTTGTTTTTGCTTGTCTTGTTTATTTTATTGTTTTTCAAGATTTGTTCTTCATTTTTGTTCACTTTCCTCATTATTTTGTGGTACTTAGCTAATTTTCTTGACTATTTTCTTTGTTTTGTATCATTTTCCATCATCCCGTTTGTGCATTTTTTTGCTTACTTTGATTATTTTCTGCAGTTTCTTGATTTTTTTGTTCATTTTCTTGAGCATTTTGTTTATTTTTATTCATTTTCTTAATTATTTTATCCCCCCCAATGTTATATCATCTTTTGTTGTTCATAGCAACAAAATTGAACAAAAATAAACAACAAAATAATAAAATAAACATAAATTTTCAAAATATTAGTCTGAAGGCAACATTTCAGACTGTAATAAATTCCACATTATGACTTGAATAGTTTTTTATGAGAGCCTGTTTTGCTCAAGTATTTATGTTTATGAGTACTTCTACTTTAGCGAACATTCGAATGGAAACTGTCCTGGGCTTATACACCAGAAAAACAATTCCAGTTTATTTCAAGAGGGATTAACATAACCTCTGTGTGTATATGCAATATCTTACAGTTACGTGAATAACTGTAAGACATTGAATATATACAGTATATAGTCCCAGCATATAGTCACAGAATAACTGTGACTATATGGTTGTTGTTGCTAAATATAGGTAAATCTTAGAAAGAGGCCATTGTAGAGTGTTATAAACTATGGATTTAAACACAGGAGAGTCATTGTCCTCCTCAGTTTTATTGTCCTGTTTGCAGCTGAAGGAAAATGCTCTGTTTGTTTTTGTACCATTTATCATGTAAATTTCTTATTTTACCCTCACAATGTTTTTCTAACCCTGTTTTTGTCTCTAAACCTAAATAAGCCTTAATCATGGTATTGTCACAGGCTGAATGCAACACTTACCTAGCATTTTTAACATTATGGTATTTTGGTTTGTTTCTAGAGTGATGGCCAACCACAGTGTTCAGTTGTTTATGTGGAGAATGTGTTGCAAAAATGAGGTTACGCAGTAAACTTTTGTAAAACATATTGGGAGAAAGCATATTGATAGAATAGCTCTCAGCAGAACGCATCATGAACAAGATGGTGCAAATTCAGCCATTTTCACTATGTACCTGAAGATGTGGAAATATAAACATAGATGTAGCGAACACCATCAAAACCACTGGGATGAATAAGAGGGAAATAATGAACATAAACCTACAGGAACATTACTATTGTGTAGTGTGAAAAATGTTCTGTATATATGCTATAAGGGCTCAAACTAAGTGAGGCCTCCGGGTTCGAGGTGCAGCCCACAAACAAGTGCAGCTCACTGGGGAGATGAACAGCAACAGAAGATGTTAAGAGTATCTAAATGACTGAAGGAGGAAGGTTAAGAGAATGCAACACTTATTTACTGGAGGGAAAGCCCAGGGGGACTAACCAGACCCATCACCAGCAGAAAAGTCATTAGACCGTCCTCCGAGAGCGTCTCCATTAATTGGAATTATTCAAGGATGGCATTTTAGTCCCAGGTCAAAGGAAAGACAAAAAGAAGAAAAAAAAAACAATCAAAAGAAGCAGGGACAAAGGTTTTAAAAAGCATTCTTGTAAACAAAATATCAAAAACAAAAAAGACCTCATTATTTGTTCATTAGTATGACACTTAATCTGTTTAATGTATACTTAATGCTTAGAAGCTTTACCCTACAGCCACCTTTAATTGTATCAGCACTTCAGTTTTGCATAATCTGAGCCAGTCCACTAGTAGAGGAAAGGGCACATTGGCTTTGAAAGCAATTTTCTGCATTTTCTCCAAAGGGGAAAGGCTAATTGAGGACATGAATGTTTTTTTTTTTATCATCCATTGTTCGCAGCATGCAGCATGAAACAAAGGTACAATTAAGAAGCAATGTCATTTAGAGAAGTCATTTCTAACATTGTGTCTGACGTGGTGAAATGCTCTGTAAGGTTGTTGTGATTCTGTCAGTGAACCATTTAATCAACTTTCTGCCTGAAGGTCAAATTATTCACAACAGTTTCTTTCTCTCTTCATGTCAAACTCTTTGGTGATTAATCTGTGGCGTGCCACGGGACTTAAGGTGTCAATCCTCTGAGTCACTGTGTTGCTGTGTACATACCACTCATTCAGCCTGACTGTGGGTCTCATAATTTCAAATAACTTATGTGTGGCCTGTGCAGGTTCAAATGGCCTCATCACTCATCTGTACTCTTAGGCCAGACCTTTCTCTTTTACATCACTTTCACAATATAAAACCTAATCAGAGACAGTCATTTATCCTGCCGGAGGAATATAACTGCCATTACTGTGCTGAAAGTGCTGTGTGTGCAGGTACGCCACATACCCATATATAACGCCTATCAACCTGCTCATTAATACTATGGTGCAATTTCCAGTCTTCTTTTTGATCACTTATGTAAACGCAAAGCACCACATGAAGAGGGTGGATGAGGAAGGAGGAGACTGTCATCGCTCATAGGGTCAACATTTTTCGACTTCAAATTCAAGATATAACTGTGAACCTCTAATTGAAATGAGACCATTCTCATTCACAAGTCATCACATATTGGCTCAAGCGGTTTTCAGTGTGCGTGGTATGTAGTAGAAGTCAGTGCAAGTCCACAGATATCAGAAACAGACAACATGGGCCAGGTGAATTTGATCTTTGGAGGGAGGTGATTGGTCAGTTATGATGGAGTCAAAAAGCCACTGATACAGAATTGCCCGAAATTGCAATATTTTTAGTGTCCAATCAACGCTGACTCAAATAGGGAAGCTGTCCCTACTGAGTTCCATGTTAAAATGGCCACCTTTACGATAAAAATAATGGCACTTAACTGGTTGTCTCAATAGTTTTTTCCACCTTTGTGAACACTGTGTGGTGGGATAGTCTTTGCTTAATCCACTAATTTAGAAGATCCAGATGCTGATATTTGCCCATGATTAAGGGCATGGTCAGAGTGTTGAAATGGTGACAGCCAGAGGCTCCATGTTTGAGCTTCCAAAGTGCTATTTAAAAAGCCTATGGGGATTTTATGTCTTTTATATGCAGTCCAATTGAGAACTTGGGTCTGGTGTATTTTTTTTGACAAAAACCTTAGTAGGAGGCCATTTTGGTTACAGTGGAACACCAACGCTTGTGGACACAGGGCACGACAGTCTCCATGCATCAAATCCCCCTGGTAAACCTTCACAATGTGATGAGTTATGAGGGACCGAACCACTGTGTCTGTCATTACTCTGCAATTTCATATCTTTACCCCTTTGTCTTTCACAGCAGCATAATTGTCAACACAATCTCATTTCAAGAAAAAAAAATCTATGTCTGCTAAAATAAAAGCTGCACACTGGCCTTTCTTTAAAGCTTGATCATTTTCTGTGCCGTACTTTATCACTTGTTTCCATGCAGACAGCTTTTTTATCACCGCTTTGATGCTGCACATTAAGCAGATGGCAGACAATTCAAAAGATTCAGTTTGACATATTGCATTTATTGGCTCAGTGCCCTAAAACCCGAGTTCCCCATGGCAATCGACGTCTTCTTTATAAAACAGGATGGCTGGAACAGGAGGCTGTATAATTAGGGTGCTAGTGCTATTCTCTAAGCAACTCACTCATCTACACATTATACAACCCCTGAGTCGATCTTATTGGATAGAGAGGCTGCTAACAATGTGCCAAGACGTACAAGGAAATCACATCTACAACACAAACCGTTTTTGCATCACTTGTTTTATGCATATATTTTTGAAGACTTCAAGCACAAAGTTCATTTATATCTCCTGTATGAATAATAGAGTATACAGTATAAAATTGATGCTACATTCATCATTCAATTTTCAGTTTTCCCACTTTCTTTCTCAGCACTCTGTCTATTGCTGAGTTAATCAGTTAACAGATTTCCTCTGATTTGGTAATTTTTTTATTTATTAAATTATTCATTGACAAAAATAATTATAATATGAAAACAAAAGAAGAGAAACATAATAGATGTGAGCCCCTGAACGTAGTGGCCCATACTGTGAAAATGCATCTTTTTTGGGTTGTGATAATCAACAAACTAGAATGATATGGGATTCGAGGGATCATTTTGAACTGGGAGAGAAGTTATTTGAAGAATAGGCAACAATTTGTAAAGACGGCAGATAATGAACCAAAATGCTTGGACATTGTGTGGCATCCCCCAGGGGTCAGTACCAGCGCTATTTAATTTACAGTATATAAAAACTTTATTTGCAAAGCTTCTGATGGGCTAAAATATATACTATTTTCTGACAGAAATATTCTGGCTACTGGTGTGATTTTACAGCAACATCTCCATAATGTATGTAATTTGGAAATTGTGACAAAAATGCTCAAATTCAGGTGTAGACAGAGGGTGTAACAATAGCGAGGGTGTAAGAAAATAAATTCGTCGGTGCAATAATTGATGACAGAATTTGCTGGAAACCTCATATCAAACATGTATGTACAAACCAAACTGTCTAGAAGTGTCTCAGTCCTGGCCAAAGGAAAACATATTCTGAACGATAAATCACTCCATATTTTTTATAATTCACTAGTTTGACCATATTTAACTTACTGTTCAGATATTTGGGGAAACACTTACAAAAAGCTCTTTACAATCATTGTATAGACTTCAGAAGCAAGCCAGCAAAATCATTCATAACATCAATTTTTATGAACACACAAATCACTATTGCATTGTCTAGCGCAACGGATCTGACGGGAGGAAATTTCTGCTCCCCTTCTCTCCCTTCTTTTTGTTTGTAATCTGACTGTACAGCACTTTGGTTCAGCTTTGTTGTTGTTGTAAAGTGCTATATAAATAAAGTTTGATTGATTGATTGATTGACTAATTTCTGCAGTGTAAAATTCTTACATTTGTGGATTTAATAGAATTTAAAATTGCACAAACAATGTTCAAAGCAAACAACAAATTGCTACCTGGACACATAAAAAAGATTTTTTGGAGAGAGATGGGGGCTGTGATTTTAGGGGACAATAAAATTTAAAGATGCACAGAATGCACACAAGAAACAAGAAATGTTGTGGAACTATGGAACAAGTTAGATATGGAATTAAAACAAAGACAAAACATGATCTGGTTTAAAAGAAGATATAAATACGTTATTTTTGCAAAGCACAAGAATACAGATGAGTGAAAAGAAATATGTATTAATGTGTATATGTAACTTAGCAATATGTGTATACATACAGGCATAAGTATGTGCAGTTGTATGCAGGTGTATATACATAAACAAGGATGTATGTGTATGTATATATAGAGTAATGTAGGTCTATTTATATATTGGTAGGGACAGTGTTGCATAATGCAAATCATGGTCTGGGTATCTAGCCATGTATCAGCTTGGTTAGACACATACTAATCAAGGATTAGTCTTTGATTTTTGATATGTTGATAGGATATTATAGATAATAATCACAACATCCAAGGGAGACAGAGATAATATGAAGTTCAAGGAGTAGGATTAAATACGACTTTTACGTCCTTCTTCTCCCTTTCAAACATGTCAGAAAAACTGTGGCTTTTTTTTTCTTCTTTTTGCACTGCTGTATATTTTTATATGTTTTCTTTTGCTGTGCCTTATATGTTCGAAATAAAGACTTTGAATCTGAATCTAAAATAAAAACTGTGCGATTATAAACCTTATCTGTCAATCCTGAGCTATATGGATGACATAACCACCCTCCTCCAGACATTAACATGCACAGTCAGGCTCCTGAAAAGGCTGGAAGAACTACTAACACGGGCCCGGATGAAGTTAAAGCGAGCCAAGTCTCGCAGTCTCTCCATAAGAAAAGGCGTCCGGAACAACAACATCTTCTTCTCAGTTGGCTGTGAGAAGATTCCACTGCTTGTGGATCAACCCGTGCGGAGCCTTGGAAGGCTTTACATAGCCGAGTTATCTGACAAACACATGGCTGCTGTGGTTGGCTCCCAGCTCCAGGATGGACTCAGCAAGATTGATCAGAGCCTGTTGCCAGAAAAATACAAAGTCTGGTGCTACCAATTCACCCTGTACCAGCACCTGATGTGGCCCCTCAAGCTCTGTGACATCAGCCTTTCCACAGCCCAGAAACTGGATGCAAAGGCCAACAACTATATCTGTAAATGGCTGGGTCTTCCCCAATGTCTTTCCACCACAGCGTTATTTGGAAGAACTGCATTGAAGCTCCCTTTGAGGTCAATCAGCTTGGGCTACAGACAGGGAAAGGTGAGACTCGTTTTCAAACTCAGGGACTCACCTGACCTGTCTATCCAAAATGCCAAGGCCTGAGTCCGCACCGGACACAATTGGGATGCTGCTAAGACTGTTGGTCAGGCTATTACTTGCCTGAAACACCTGGAAGTCATTGGGCTACAGCAGCAGGGAAGGCCTGGCTTCGGCTAGGGACCAGCACCCAGGTTATGGTCCAAGGCTTCGAGGAAGGAAAGGAAAGATCTGGTGATTTCTGAAGTTGCCAAGATTGAAGAGGAGAGCTATAAAATCAAAGCAATCAGCCAGCAGCAACAAGGGAGATGGACGACATGGGAGGCAGTCATCAACAGAATCCTCATGTGGGCCGGCACGTGGAGGATGCCCCAAGGAAGGCTGAGCTTCATGATCAGGGCCACATATGGCACCCTTCCATGTCCCCGGAACCTGCACTTGTGGTACAGAACAGAGGAGACATGCCAACTCTGCAGCTCTAGCAAATGTAAGGAGGCGCTGACACAGGGCCTGTACAGGTGGCACCATGACAAAGTGCTGCGCAAGTTAGCTGAAATCCTGGAAGTATGCAGGCTAGAAGCTAACAAGGCTAACCCACTAACAGCACAGCAGCAGATCCAGTTGATCCAGCAAGACAGCAAGATCCAGATCAGCAGCACAAAGAAGCGGTCCCTTCTCTCCCCTGGAAGTGGATGTAACTTGAGGGTGGACTTGGACAGACAGCTAAAATATATACTATAAATGCACGCAAATTCAGTGAAAATTGCATATGAATGCCAGGGGCATGTATGGCTATAATTCAGGTCAAAATCAGGTCTGAATTTGTACACTGTATGCTGACCTTTAGCAAAAAAACTGAATAGTGGCACAAAACAAATACAAAAGAAAATATCATATAATCAGCACAAATGTGGATATGCAATGAAGCATGCTAGATCTGCATATGGCAAAAGCTACACGGAGATGGTTTAAAGACAGCAAGGTAAATGTTCTGGAGTGGCCATTTGAGAAACGAGACTAGAAAATGGGCTGCTCACTCTCAATTGTTGCCCAATCTGACAGAATTTGAGCAGGTTTGCAAAGAAGAATTGGGGGAAAAACCCCTGATGTGCAGTGGTGATGGAAACTTATCCGCATTAATGCAGTACTGGGGCCAAAGATGCTCCTACTACCTGGTGACTTGACGCAAGTGAACACTTAATTCACAATCATGGATGTTTCATTATATATGTTTTATTATTTGTAAGTTCTTTACAAAAATTATGTTTTCGCAGTTTTTTGTTTTTGAAAATTCTGAAAAAAAAATCCAAATTATATTGATAATGATTCCATTCATAAACGTGATAAAAGGGAGATACATCCAAGGATGGTGAATACTTTTTATAAACACTGTAAGGAAAGAAGTTGTCATCCCCAGAGTTGTAATAGAGTTTTATATTTGACAGTAAAAAATATTTCCTTTGAGCTCAAGTTTTTGAAGATATTTGGTTTGAAAGAATTAGTTGCAAAAGTTGGCTCCAATAAAGCCAAGGAGTTTGGCAGAGAAATGCTTGGCTGCTTCTTTATTTTTCTCCTTGATTTTTGAGGCAGCCAGGAAAATGTCATCTTGTGAGGACAGGAGCTCCATCCCCTGGGAAAAAGCTAGTAAAAAGCATAGTGAGCATGTGCAATGAGTTACAAGTCAACAGTCACACTTTAAAGTAAATTCCCTCACCAGCTATTAATTTACCATCCAGTACAGGAAGGTAAAATGGATTTTGTGGTTTGAAGGAACACTATAAAAACATTTCTGGAATGAAATGTATTCAGGGGAGGCTACATCTCCAAAGTCACCCGAACCATTCAAGCCTGACAAGAGCTTGTTTATATTTTGACTGCATGACAGGGATGTTGACAACACAGACTGTGACATGTCCTGTAAAATACACTTCGAGTCACTGATAGAGATACTGTCAATATGTTTTAATTATAAATTGCTATTGCCCTTGAAAGGGAGTACAAAATCTGACTGAAACATCATTAACCTTCATCGCAAGCTGCCAAACTGAATAACACATGCCTTTTTTATTTCCTAAAATCATAAAAATATAAAGGAAACTTCAAAGTATAAAAAGACAAAAAAGTATCTGAAAAAAACTGACACCTTGTAGAAGAGCTGTGGCTGATTGAAGGGCTTTGTATTCAGCCCCATCACAACAACGGATGAATTGGATATAAGACGATCTAAGCAAAATTGGTTCCAGCACATGCTCATCTTTTCCTCACCAGAGTAAAGTGTGCACTGTGGGGTGGAAAACAAACACATGGTTTTTACACAAGTACAGGAGCTCATTCTCACCGCACTGCATACAAATATCACAGGTATTTCATTTCAAAGTCTTGTGCAATACTGAACCTGTCCCCAGAAATGACTGCATGTGTTGTCTATACATGCATTAATTACTGCCGGAGGGTACATTTTGGAGTTAAATGACCTCTAGGAGCAAAAGAAGTATCGTGCTTCTCAGTGATATTTATAAGTCCACAAACCCAGAAGACAACCTAGGACAAAACGAAATATATAGCAAAACGTGTTTTGAATGTGTATGGACCCCAGGAAGAATAGTAGACACCTCTGGGTGCAACTGGAGATTTTATTAACAGGAGGGCTGTTTTTGTAGCACTCATTGTGTGTTTTGTGTGTGTGTGTTTTGCTTTCCAGCACCCTGACCCCTTCTGCGAACCTTAAGAAACTAGTGTCATTCTTAACCTTAAGCCTGTCCAAGAATGAAAATGAAACCATGGTAAAAGTGATGAGTTAGCCTGACTTGGGGTGGAAACATGTTGTATATACACCAGTGGGCAAGGACTGGGTCTGTGTAGTGTGGTTGATAAACAAGTAACTTTTCTAAAATAATATTTTTATTATCATTTTCAAATTAAATACACAACCACAAAAAAATGCTCACACCCATCTCACACTCACACACACACACCCACACACACACAGACACACCAGGGGGAGGATTATAAAATATAAATACAGTATATACACATACATACATAGATATAATCAAGTACAGTCCGATACAGTGGTACCTCGGACAAAGAGCTCTTCTGACAATGAGAAATTCGGATACCAAGGAAAAAAACTACAAAAAATTTACCTCTGATAACGAGGTTTTAATCAGATAACAAGTGACTACTTGTTATCTGGTTAAAACCTACTACTTGTTATCCGGTTAAAACCTCGGTATCAGAGTTAACAGCCGCTAGCTTATGTTATGGAGAGGCTACTGCTGCTTTGGATCAAAGAGAAGGAAATCGCTGGTGATACTGTAACATCATTGAAGCCATCGCGCCGCGGTGTGTCCCGCCTTCGGGCCACTGTCGGGCCGCGGCGTGCCCTGTCGTCGGGCTGCGGTGTTCCCCGCCGCTGGGCCGCGGTCGGGCCGCTGTCGGGCCGCGGAGTGCCCCACCATCAGGCCGTGGTGTGTCCTGCGGTCGGGCCGCCGTCGGGCTGCTGCGTGGTGGAGTTGTTTACAGATATGGACGTGTGAAGTGTCCATGGACACACTACCAAGTCATAAGCCAAGGAAAGAATACATTTTAAATAATTTTTAGAACTACTTTCATGCATTTCATTTCAGATAATTAATATAACTTCCTTTTCAAATAATACTAATGAATAAATGTGCATGTAGGGGTGTGTAATACAAACTTTATATGGGAGTTTGTCGTGGGTCCAGAATGGATTAATTGGTTTTACATGTATTCCTATGGAAAAAGTCTCTTTGGATAACGAGAAATTTGGATACTGAGCGTGACGCCAGAATGGATTAAACTTGTTGTCCAAGGTACCACTGTATTGCAAAAGGGGTTCCAGGTGTCATCCCATTTTTGGTGACATTTTGACTTCGTCGGTTGCTCGCTATGAATAAGAGAGAGCAGTTTGTTTTGCCATTTCCTGAAACTTGGCTAAATTGATGTCTTCCAGTCTTTGAGAATCAGTTTTTAGTGGCCACTGTGCCCATCAATAGCGCTGTCTGGATGTGTGTGGAGAGATTTAAAGAGCCCTCTGAACATCCAAGGAGAGCCAGGTCTCTGTCAGGGGAGAGAGTCTCATGGTAAACCCCAGAGAAAAAAATGAAAAATGCTAGACTAAAAAGAATAAATAAAAGGACAACTCTAAAATAACTGTAACAATGTACCTTCAATTGATTTACATTAATCATAAATAATAGACATATTTATTTTATGTAACATAACCTTAGAATAATGAACTCAATGAATCACCTTGAACTGAATCAACCTATTTCTACTATATATAGAATAGCTATGAATTCGAATAAGTGCACACTTCCAAATTGTATCAGGCAGCTCAGCATTAATCTCTCTTTCCAAAACTTTATTAATACAATCAATAGATCCAGAGTAAGCAGTCGACCAATTTGGTTATTAACTCCAGAGGGAAAGTAACTCAAAAAAGCAAATATTTCTAAATACAGCCTAAGAAGAAATACTGTTGCTGATCATGTATACAAGTGTTGCACAGCTGATGGAAAAGAGAAAAGACTAACAGCATATTCTCCTGGTGTGGATGAGAGCAATGACCCTGTACATCTTCCACGTCTGTAATTAAAATTAAACTGGTGTTACAGGTGTTATCTGACTGATAGGACAGATAACACCTGTGATTTTCAGTGAAGAGAGCTGATCAATGTGGAGGATTTGGAGAAGTCACACACCTGCACAAGTGATCTGACAACGGATCACTGTATCACACACCAGGAAACAATGAGAGGAGCATAAGAGGAGAGGGGACTGAAAATGTGATGACAGTGAACACAGAGGACACTATTTATGATTCAAATATTTCCTGTCATTTAGATTTTCATTGTAGTTTGTATTTTTCTGACTCTTTGTTGTGATTAAACTTTTTCAGGGAAAAAAACTGCTCATACAGTGAGAATAAAAACTTAATACTTAAATCTTTTATTTTAAATATGATCTCCAATTTTCAAATCCTTGGTTTGTTCTCAATTTGGTAACATTTTATGACGTTAATATTAATTCAGTTCATATTAATGTATATATTATACTTATTGCATATTATTGCATTATACGCAATAATTACAATAATTACAATACCCCTTATTAAAACACAGCCAATATATGTATCTTACAGAAATACTGACCCTGTCCAGCCCCTGACGTCAAACCAGGTTTCAAATCCCACCACTGTGAATGAGCTTGACACCCTGTTCTAAGCGCATACTCACACTAGGGTCATTTTGGCTCTCGCTGAGCCGGGGCCCACTTCACACCTTTCCAGAATCCAGCGCATTTCTGCTCACATTACCCGGTGCCTCAGTCCGATGGCTGTTGTACAGACGTCATCATATCGAAGAGATTGTGAATGTCAGTAAATAACACATACAAAGCTGTACATTTCACACAATTATTTAGTTAAAGTGCAGCACAAAATAAAGCATAAACACAATATGAAGAAGAAGAAGCTGTTCACGCAGCTTCTTCATCTTGTCCCGGTACTGCGTTGCAAAAAGTAAAAAGTGAAGCATATGGTTTTGATAAAGATGCAAGCTCTAGTTTTAACCAGTGGGGCAGAATAAACTACTTCATGACCTGGAGATCCCCATTGCCAGTATGTCAGTGCTCTCAGCTGCCCAATAGTAGTCCTTAAATACTGGAAGACTCCCTCATTGATAAACAAGTAACTTTAAGCTGTAATAGCACCGGCAGTCATTGAGACATTGTTCATTTGGTTCCAAGAAGCCCTGGCTCCCATAGAATTACACTGAACTTCTCTCTGAAAATACTATGTGAATACATTTTTGTCATAAGTCATTGTGGTCTCAAACATCTTCTTTGGACCCTCTAATAAGTGATCTGATTCATCTTTAAGTTTCTGCTCATTATGGAAATTTTGCATCAAATAGTCTGACAAACCACTGCAGTGCTGGAATTTGACAGACACAACACTGTTTCTGGTGGAGTCAGATTGAGTCAGACCTTTGTCTTTTCTATTTATTTAATAGAACATAGCTTTTCATGACAAGAGCTTGACTGTAACAGTATTTCAGCGCTTACACTACCAACGCTGACAAAATGACTTAGTACATAGACATCACCCATTGATTTCTGAACAGCTGGTTCACTTCATGGATTATGTTTTGGAGCCAAAAACAGGATGTATCTGTATTTGGACAAATGGCAATAAAGTATAATCTGTCAGGGGTCTAATGTGTATCACCAAGCATTGCCAAACAAAGTCATATTATGGTGTTGTTAGTGTAAACACCCACAACTACAATCAAGTGTGTTGCAGGTGAAACTATGGTCTAATGAATAAATAGAAGATACAACAGTCCAGCTTGGTCTGACCGCTGGTGAGTTGAATTATCATAGCGACATGTCAGCCAAACCCTAGCACAGAAGTGACTTGTCAGATTATTTACCATAATAATGCAAAAAGTTAAAGGCGGACCATCAGATCACTTATGGAAGGGTCAAAATTAAATGATTGAGACCCTGATGACTCATGGCAAAATTGACATTCATGACACTTAGTATTTTCAGACAGAAGTCCAATGTTACTATGTAACTGGGAGTCAGGGCTTCTTGGAGCCCACTGAACAGCACCGCAGCAGTCAACAGTGGTATCACAACTTTTTGTTACTTCTGCATCGGTCTCACTGAACAGCCCTGATCATTACCCATGGAGTTAGCTTTAGCATTAGCTTTCTTCTAATGCGATCCAGGAAGTGACAACCTGATTGTCCTCAAAATGGCTGCTCCAAAACAAATGGATGATATTACAGCTACTCTGTCCACTGTTATATAGTCTATGGTAGAAACGCTGCTGGAAGGGATGCAAGTGTATAACTACGGTCATATTTGGCAGGAACAAATAAGAGGTATGGTCATATACAGTAACTGGAGTTGGACTTGTTGGCAACATTCAACACCTGTTCTATTTCTCCCAAGTGGTAATATTCTGTGTAGTTTGTTTGAAATTGTAATAATGAGTGACAACCTGAACTAACTAGTTTTATGGGCAACATGAGTGAAATTATAATTCACCTGCTTAGTGTTAGCAGCCACATGTGAAGCAGGTGTTCCAGCTCATTAAATGAGGTTGAATAGATAATTCCCCCTGAAATGCAATAAAACTACAGTCACCAGCCTGTTTAGGGAATTATGGAAATGAAAGTACATATACTTGTGTTAAAGTCTACTGGGCAAAAATATTAGCTGTCAAAAAAGTAATACTTACCCAACTCTGTATCGAACCAAGACACTGTTAGAGCATTAACAAACTTGCTGAAATGATGTATTTTAAAACTAAGGGAAGAGAGACCTAAACAAGTTCAATTAAGTCTGTGTATTTCTGTGATATAACTCAAAACTGTTAACCAGGCAGTAACAGTGTGACACTGGGGAAATACGTGGATCGGTAACACTATGTTTGCCTGCATAACAGAACAAATAACGATCATGATGAATAAATATGAGCAACGAACATGGCTTCAGAAAGTAACCATAGTTGCTGCCAAACTGAACAGATAGCTGGAAGAAAACTGCATGTGTAAGTAAATAGGCTTATCACTGCCAGGTCATTAAAGCACAGTGGGGATTTTTTTCATTAATACAGTATGATGTCTGTGGAAGGATTTACAATTCACAAAGTTTCCTTTGCTCTGAATCCCCTAAAGACTGAGCTGATGTGAATGTAAGTGCAGCCTTTTACTTTTGACACTCCCAAAATTGCAATCAAGCATTTTGAGCTCACTTGATATGCAACTGTAATTCTAATTTCTTAATAACAATCACAGTCAGCAAGCATGGCCTATTTTGCATTTTAAAAACTCTTACAATACATGACCCTGTTTACATACTAATCACAAGTCTCTTTGGTGTAGGTGATACTATTTTTTAATCAAAACTGAATGATGTTTGAGAATTTATTAAAATTTTTTATCCCCATAGTCTGATCTCTTAACTCAGCTTCAGACTGACTGCTTATCATCAGGCAGAAAAGTTAGGGTTAAGCCCAACTTTAGCCTGGTAACCCAATAATCCTGCTTTGTAAGAAAGCCTCTTGACAACAAAATCATAATGTCACATCTAATCCTGAAAGCTGCTTACTTCCTCTTACCAAAAAGTAAAACCTCTTCATGTCCCCACTGTAGTTGGGTTTTTGAAGGAAATGTCCAATTTTAGTCATTTTTAGCCTTTGCGTACATTATGTGTAACGGAGGTGACAAATTACTGATGCATTTGTCATTGAAACACAAATATATTAGACAATTGAAAGAAAAAAATTGTGTTAAAAAAGAAAATCATGACATGTTGGCAAAAAAAATTAGACAATAAACTTAGGGTTTCTATCTGTGCTGCATTTATTGATACAAACAGACATTTGCATCAAAGAAATCTCAACTTGGAACAAAGGACATGTTTTTATCACTTCATCACAATACAGAATAGTGTCTGCTGGCATATATCATCTTCTTACTAGGAGAACACTTACTAGGTGGTTCATGTTACAGGCTTGGGTCTTGGGTCTCACACACCATTGTGGGTGTGTCTATAGCCAACAATGGGTGTGCAAACAGAAATGTCTCAGATACAAAAAATGGCTGGATCATAAATGAACATCAGTTCTATCACATGTAAATATTAAAATGAATCCAAAAAGGTGCTGTGACAAAACATCCAGCAGTGTTGCTTTTCAATAAGATGATGGAAATAGGCAGAGAAAACAATTATTCAGATTAGATTTTAACAGCAGTCATTGATTACATTTTCATTTTGCCCTATGCCAGGTTGTGTTAAACTCTGAAATAACAATAGGTTTTGGAGGAGCCACTCTTATGGCCACAAGCTCAACTTTGTCAGTATGCTACACACAAAGTCTTCTCTGTTTCCTAATCAGTTCACACAGACTCATACTCAAGCCTCATTATCATACCAAAATGCCTGAGACATGAGATACACCTGCTTGCCTCTAATCTCACTCTGTGCAGGTGTAGTAACATGATGCAGATCAGATTAGTCTGGTGTCGACATTACCTGCGTATTTGTCCAACACAGATGTGCCCTTCACAAAGAAGGGATAAATCAATGAGCATCTGATTCAGTGCATCTCATTGGTGACAGAATAATGCTCTGAAATGTGAGTAACAAATTAAATAATGAAGACGTTCAAAGTGGTGAAGGTGGATGGACACCAAATGATGGCAAGTGCCTTGGTAATTTTCATTTTTCTATTGACATCACAGAGCTAATATTAACTATGTGTTTAATACGCCTTTGGAAATGGCTCCAAATTAATACCACATTATCTGAGACATATTCCACAGAATTTTAATAAAGTTTGTGATGCTTACTGAGACTGAGACTGGTTATTACAATTCACATAGCCCCAAACAGAAATCACAATACTGTGCAAAATCATGGGGCACCTTAACCTGATGATTTATATGGTTGCGATGAGGAGACATATTTGCTTATCAGTCTTTTTTGAGACACACAATAAGAAAATATACAAAAAAAAAAAACAGGAATGTATCATCTTTCCCCAAGTGGCAATTAAAAGACACAGTAACACAGAAAACACAACACATGGACATTAACCTGAATAAACAAACAGTATTATCACTATTATCATCTTAAACTACATCATGTTAATTGCACATTACTGTACATTTACATGTAAATATGTACGATTATAGCTCGGTGGCTACTTTCCATCTGCCATAATACACATAACAGGTCAAGAGCACCACAATGGCAGCAAGAATTTATTGCCCAGGATGGTAAAGTGTCAGATTATATGCAGATGTGTGTAGATCAGAGGTCTGCAACCTGCAGCTCCAGGGCCACATGTGGCTCTTTGGCTCCTCTCCAGTGACCCATGCGGCTTTGTTCAATGGTGGAAGTAGCACAAGATTAAATTAAATTTAAATTAAATCAAAATGAGCATAAAATCAACAAAAATGAAAGAACTCCATAACAAACAAAAATGAAGATAAAACTGATAATCTACAAAATGAAGAAGATCAAACATTATAATAACAAATTAAATGGTCAAAAAATGAATACAGAACTAAGATGAACAACAAAAAAGCAAAATTATGAACAAAGTTTTGAAAAAAATTATTCGACTAAGAAAAACCTGAGCAAAAATAATTTGGAAAAATGACAAATACTACATCAACTGAATGAAAATGGATGAACAAATGGTCAAGTAAATGAATTTAACCAAGAAAAAAAAACAAAAACAAACAAATGAGCATAATATTCCACAAAAATCAACAAAATCCACAAAAATCATCCAGGAAATGAATCAAAATTCATAATGAATAAAATAAATTTAAAAAATGAACATAATATTAAATATACAGATCAGCAATAAGAACAACTGAATGAACACAATGAATAAGAATGAACACAGCAACAAACAAAATGAGCAAAAGAATGAATTAACAACAAAATGGTGTTAACATGTTGCCAGCAAAACCATGAGTCATGTCATGTGGTAAATACATAAATGGTTAATTTATTATATGTGGCGCTAGACATTTCTTGTCTTTCTGTGCAGAAATGGCTCTTTTGATTGCAAAATTTGCAGACCACATATACGGTTGCACTGAGTTGAATTGGTGCATACGTCTTGAATGAGGCTGTGAGTAAAACAGCAGAAGATTAGTGCAGTTAGTCTCTTACAGCTGCACAAAAGACACGTTGAGTGCAATGGTAGGCAACGTCTTGATACAGACACTGTATTTCATCTTTTTAAGTCGAGGCTCTTCATAACACCTGAAACTATTACGTAATCTAAAACTTGTCTCTGAAAGTGGAAAAAATTTACACAGACCAAACTGAAGGGCTAAAAACTTTAATGGCTATTAAACGTATGACTTGCAACTGTTGAATAATGACTCTTAACAAGTCCAGTAACAACATGTAGTATGATGCATATTAATTTTTCAGTTCACTTGACAGAGAAACAGAGGGGTTGCAAATGTATGAACTTCACTTGAGTGTTACTGCTTAATAGTGAGATGAAGGCCCAATGGGGTTTTTTATTCAAGTGGTGCATCTTCAAGGGTTTGTGCTCAAAGCCCTTCAGCTCTTATCTGTGCCTCAAGCCCAGGATCAGAAGGGACATGGCTCGCTGTCTTAACTTGGCCCTTTTAAGGCAGTTTGGCTCCTTGCTTATATCCTATCTTGACCTGGAAATGAAAAGCATGCGTTGAATACTGTGGATGACAGAGCTGTGTCCCTCATCTTCCTGACAGAGCTGATCTTTAGTGCTTTTTTGCCTCTTCTTAGCTGTCAATCTGCTCTCCCTCCAACCGATAACCAGCTGCTCTTGCCTTTTCCTAATTGTGTCTTTTAGGCTTAAGTTTGTCATAACATATTGGTGTATGACATCGTGGCTCTTATGAGCAGAGACAGCCTTGACTGCCCTGACAGGCTGGTGCTTGACAAGCTTATACTTCCGATGCCCCTGGTAGGGAATTTCCTGATCCTTTCAGCAGAGTATTTTGCAGTGCTGAGGACAGGAGGCTAAGACCGCCCCCTCTATCCGCCTGTGGTGTCACAACACTCAAACCAAAGTGTAAGTGTTTGCACAGCAGGACTACAGTTCTCTGTGGTCACTGGTGTTTAGGCATTATTTTTCCCAGGAGCATTTTCTCAACAGCACAAGCTGAATAACACATACGTGGAAGGAATTAGTTGCTGTGGTATGCAGAGGATGTAATTGGCAATAACCCAGCTGCCACTCTACCCATTATTATGAGGGCTCTAAATAGATCATTTGAATTATCAAAACTGCCATAGCATTTACAGATAATTTACGTATAGCCTGTTAAGTGGAAATAGTGTTAATATGGATACTACTTCTCTCAATCTGCCAGAAATTACAAACTGAGGTTAAACTAATTGATAAGGGGAAAAAATAGTGGGGAACGTGGATCAGAAATGAAGTCAATGAAAGGTAACTTCTGCCCCCTTTTCCACAACTCACCTCCACCTGAGAATGTAGGAGATTATTTTTGCTTCCTGCTTTGCTGCAGTTCCAAGCAAGCCACACTGTATACAATTATGCAAGAGATTGACTGATTGATACAGATCATAGTGTCAATACATATTCTGCGTTGTCATGTCGAGTTGTAGGATATAGACCATAGCAGGCAGCAGAATGTTGGATGTTTTTTCAGTAGATTGTATCTTGATAAATTAACCACAGGAGATCACCTCAGAAAGTCTTTCACATACTGTAGACTACATTTTATATTGCTGTAAAGTTCAGTTTCCTTCACCACTCTTTCTTACCTCCTAGCAGCAGATGTGCTGAAGTAACAAAGTCACTGTGTTTGCATTACCATAAATGTGACAAAACTCCATCCATCCATTTTCTACCCCTTAATCCTTGCAAGGGTGGGGGGGGTGCTGGAGCTGGTCCCAGCTGACTTGGGGCAAAGGCTGGCATATAGAGACAGACAACCATTCACTCTCACATTCATGGACAATGGACAATTTAGAGTGACCAATTCACCTAACCCCTAGTGCATGTGTTTGGTTGTGGGAGGAAGCCGTAGTACCTCAAGAGAACCCATGCAGACACGGGGAGAACATGCAAACTCCATACAGAAGGGCCCTGCCACCCAGTATTGGGATTGAACCCAGGACCTTCTAGCTGTGAGGCACGAGTGCTACCCACTGCACCACCATGTGGCAAAACTAACACTGGAAAAGCAATGTGCTGGTGCTAAACTCAGCCAAAGCAGACCAAATCGATTTGAGCTGAATTGATGCTGTCAATAGAAAAGGGACACTTCTTCTTCTCCTGTCGGCTGCTCCCCTCAGGGGTCGCCACAGCGAAATACCAATGATTCGCATGTTTGATCTGGCGTAGGTTTTTTTACGTCGGATGCCCTTCCTGACACTAAAGGTCCCATATTGTGAATATTGAACTTTTTTGTGTTTTCATGGTTATAAAAAGTCTAAGATGTAAAATATTAACTTACCGTATTTTCCGGACTATAAGGCGCATCTAAAAGCCGTCAATTTTGTCCAAATATGACACTGCGCCTTATAA
>JAQQAE010002802.1:0-21501 GCA_029823295.1 Pseudamia nigra | reverse complement strand
CATTTTACTTATCACAAGATTTCTAACAAATCATTTTAATCATTTTAACAATTTCTATCAAGCTGCATTATAAATGATGTGCTGGACTACTCATTATCCACCAATGTCCACACGGGCCGAGGGATTGAGAGAACTCTGACCTCGTCAATCCTGACAGAGGATACTGTTAAAGTGTATAAACATTACAAACAAACCTAACCATTAAACATGTAAATTGAAGGACAGATTATTTTTTTGAATTGCCTTTTGCTTTGCCTAAACTTAACCATAAAATGCAGTTAATGAGACGTTTAAAGGTTCCTATGGATATGAGGGGTACACATTTAGTAGTCAATGGACAGCAGGCCTCCCACACAGGAAACAAGGGTTCAAGACTAGCATTGTTCACTCTCAACTTTCAAGATTTGGGCTTGTAATGCTATAATTTAGCTAAGACATAGGATGACACCATGATAGATTCTATCAAACCACAAAGTTTGATCCTGATATGGGCAATATTCCAGATATAGTGATCAGAATGCTTATACTTACAGGGGTTGAGGAAAAATAGCTACTGTAAGGTATGTAGTAAATAAAGCCATAGACATGAAACTGACACTAAATTGTAGTGGCAAGTCTGCTGATTCAGTAATGTGCCTATGGATTTGATGCATCTTCAACATTTACAGTGCTAGAGCCAGAAGAAAACCACCATTATTATTATAACTATTTAACTATCAATGATATGTGTGTCATCCCAAATGCTAATTGTAGGTTTTCATGGTCAAAAAATCCAACCAGGGTCAAATACATTTAACAATATTTATTCTGGGTGCAATAACATGATGGGTAAAATGAGCAGAGGTTCTAATGATAATGAAGAGAAACTGAGTTGCCTTGGTGGAGGTCTGTGCTCTCTGAGTTCTTTCTAGTTTATAATTTGTTTTTGTGTAAAGAAAATTACTATAGGAGGTTTAAATGAAATATTATTTCAGTTGCAATTCAGATACATAAAGTGAAACTACAAGACTCTGCACTAAAACTAGTCAAAATTTTATGTTTTTGCCAGAAATTTCAACACACGAAAAAAATTATTTGTGTCTCCTTGGGATCCAAACTCAGTTCACTTTACTTCCAGGTTATATTTTGCACAGTGAGCTATGCATAAATATTAGTGAAGTGCCTTTGATAATTTTATAACCGTTTTGCATCTCTGCCAAACCCATCCACATGTGCCATACTGTATACGAGATTAAGTATCTGCTACAGCTTGTGAGTGAAGCGAGTGTTATCAGGTCAAAGAATGCAGCTTGGGTGAAATAGCTTCAGGCAGCGTAACTCTTACCTTCTTTTGACAGCAATCTACTGAGAAACTTGGTCCTTTTAAAACTCCACTGTAACCAGTTTTAGATCTTGGCCTCCCACAGAGTTCCTTCTTCCAGTCAGCCAAACAGGAATCCCTCCTGGCTGAAGATATTTAGACTCACATAGGCTGTTAGACGAGGAAAAATTCAGACTGAATTCTTCCACATTCATTAGATGAAATGAAATTTAATGAGATAGCGCAGCAGACTAACGTTAATTTGTGTTCCTATTATCTTCAAATATGGTCTTCAAACTATGTGGAGGTGCTGTTTGTGCTGTCTGTACCTTTGTGGCGAGTTGTCTTTTCTTCTCTCTGAATTGCATGCCTTCTCTGTGACTGATTCCCCGCTGAACATTCATTCTGTTCCACTTTGTGCATGGAGGTTTCCCTGTCTGAAAAATATTCTCAAAGCCATATAAAAAGGAAATGCGATTGGGAGCCCTTTTTCTTGGTTGTGCCGTGACACTAATTTACTTCCTCTCTCACTTCCAAGGCAATTAGCTTTGAAGCTTCTCAGAAACTGTTCTTGCCCAAGTCAATAGCTAGCATGGCAAATAAGAATTTAAGCAGGCCCATTGGGCGACAGCTGATAAATACATCAAATGAGGTTACAGTGAAAAAGAGAAACCTAAAAGAATAAAGAAAATTTAATCACATTACCAGTTATGCTGAGTGCCTGGCTCTTTCTCACTGGCTAGTGGTTTCACATAAATTAATTGGTTCACTGAAGAAAATAAGAACTTGATGAACTGAGGTGACCACGAACGTATCAGCATGACTGGTTGGGTTTACATGTTGTTGTAGGGAATGAAGTGACCAACTTAAATGCAGCAAATTTCAGCATAACTACCCTCTGAAAGCTTTACCATTACCTTCAAAACAAACAGTAACTTTGAAAGTTTGTTAAAGGAACCTTGGTTCTTCTAGCCTTCCCTCAGTCTGTATGCCTGCTGTGCCTCCACCCAGTCTCCTTCCCTCTGCTTTTTCCTGAACCAATTCACACATAAAGCAGCTGTTCACCTTCAATGTCCCATTCTGTGAGCTCTTCACCTTCTACTTTAAAAACACATTATTTTAGCTTCTACCTGAAGCCTCAAGATGATGAAAAGTAATATGAAAGAATCCCAGCAGCTATGTTTGGATCACTCAAACCATTCTTTTCCATAACAACACCTTCCAGAAAACGATACGTTTCCAGTACAGCCTTTTTCTGGGGTTGAACTGTTGTTGGATTGTAGAGTTGTGGACTAATGTCTTCTTTCAAGGCTGTATTTAAGTGCACATGAGAGAGTGGGATAATAATGTAGTAGTATTTTGATACAAATTTGTGTTTTGATATGAATATGCTTTATCTAAAGATAAAACCATTAAAAATCCCATATTTTTACAGATGAATTTCTATCTGTGCTACATATGTGTCTGTTAAAGCCTTCCTTCAGGTTGTGAATGATGTGTTGATTTGATATTTTCTCAATTTTCAAAGGACCTCTTAACTGTGACCCATGCACTTTCTCCCTCTCTCTGTCCCTCCTTATACATAATTCCATGTCATCATATTATCTTACTTTGTGTTTCTGTCCCTGTTCTTCACACAGGTATCTGGAGTTAAATGTTCTAGACGTGCGGTTGCTGATTGTTGACTGGTCCCCTCTGTCTCTGTCATCCAGTGTCTGTATTGTTTGTTGCTCTGTCTCAACATTTTTTTTGTCTCTCCTCTGTCCACTAACCCCAACTGAAAGAAATGGCCACCTACCAAGAGCCCTGATCCTGCTGAAGGTCTTTCTTTTCCGCTAAAAGAAATTCCCCCTTTGCCATCGTCTTGCTCTTATAGGTTTGCTTTCTATATAGTCTTCGTGGCTTCGGTCTTGAATTGTGACTCTCCTACAGATAGTCTTGGATTATGTATTATGATTGGTGCTAATTGAATTGAATGAGGTGTTACACTCACCCACTATTCATCAGAAAACACTTTGATTGGTTCAAAATGAAATATTCCCAAGGTGACCCAGGATCATATCATGATATAAAACTACTGCAAATGCAGAATAATGCACTTTTCATGAGGTGTTTTCTAAAAAAAAAATAGTGTCCTGAATATGGTTGGTTCTAACCTGATGTGTTCAAGAATTCTGATTGGGTTGGAACCAATTTTATTAAAAATATAATATAATCCTGAATAATAGCTTGGGACTTGTGGGGGCGGGGCTGATTTCAGCTTGAATATGATTGGTTCCAGCCTGTGGTGTTCAAGAATACTGATAAGGTTAGGGCTGATGCAGTTTAGCTTCACTGCTACTAGTCAGACCTGTGATGTCGTAACTAACAAAAATTCAAAATGGCTTATTTTTTGGCTTATTATTATCTTTGTAGATATCTCCCAACTGGCAGTACTGAGCAAATTCATATTTCCACTACATTTATTTAACAACACAGAGTTTATACATTATAAACCTCAAATTCTAATAAAGCCACAGTATGTGACCTTTAAATTATGTGTTGTAGAGTGATCATGTGTTATAATTTCAAAATGAGGACAGACTCATATTAATATCCTGTGCCCTAGAAATAATTATGGGCTTTTTTGATTAGATTTTGCCTCAAATGATGAAGTAACATTCACCTAAAAAAAAAGCAGGCGATCATCCTGAACACACATTAAGCATACACATAATTAAAACATTTATTGCAGTAGCTGTATACCTGTAGAGTAGTAACAAGGATTAACTGTTTCAGTATCTGTGATGTCAAACACCCTCACAACTGACAAACATACTGCGATAAGCAAATTACTCCATCCCATTTAACTTTATATTGTGACATAAATATGAAAGTGCTTTACAAACTGAATGTCCCATTAATGCACAAATCAACTCTATTCCAACAAAATAAAATGACACAAAAATGATCAAGTTAATTTTAAAAGCTATATCATTTAGCATGCTATTCCATTGTGTAATTTGCCTTCCATGCTGTGGAATAAAACAAACCTTTTCAGACAGTGGAATGACAGACGATCTCACATTGTTGACCATTATCTGCACATGCCATTGTATTTTTTACAACAAAAAAAAAACAATGACTTGAATTTTGTCTCTGAATTTGGCAAACATTCAATGCATAAGGCATTTGATTATCAGAGAAGGTATTTTCTTTGTAGCCAACATGTTGTCATTTAAATAAACACAATTTAGTGTTTGCAGAAGCATCATGAAGGCACAGTGATTAACATGTTATCCTAAACTGTGATTTCTTAATGGAAAATAATAACCTGTGTGGAAATAATATATATACATACAGCAGGTCAATAAATTGCAAGTTGCATTGAGAGATTCCTCAGTTAAATCACAATTTGAATAAAATCTATACAGTAATAAGATCAACGTTAGATAAAACATTTAGCCATTTACAAATATATTGCTATTTACTTGTACTGAACACTTCCAAAATCTGTTTATAGAGGAGAGCTTTCGGAACTTTTCATTTTTATAATGCACATATTGAGCACTGACATCCTTCATATAAAAGTTATTTTTAAAAAAAGTTTTTCCTGTGATTTTGCAGTACTTGAAGAAAATAATTATGAAATATGGCCAACAAGGAATCTATTACGGGATGGAAATTTGTTTTGAAATCAACCATAGGGCTTTTAAAGAATTAGATAAATGTCCTTTGTTGTAAATTATACCACATTAAACATCTTTATCAAGGTGAAATCCCGTATCCCAATGACAAGCCATTATGATGACAACAGCCAAGAACTGTCCTATTCACTGTGGTTATTACAGGTACATGATAGTGGTTAATAAGTCTTATTTACAAACACACAGACAATGACAGAATAAACAAGTGTCCACTAACAGTGTTATTAGAACAACACTTTCTGAAAAGTATTTCCATTTTCTTTGATTGTGTCGATTAATATAGTCCTGAACAACTCAATAACAACCACACCACAAATATCTGTATATACTGTACTTATCAGCCACGGTAGGGGTTTTTTTTTTCGTGAAATTTGTTTTCATTTTCTCCATTTTACACATGTCCTAGCTCCACTTGTCCAAATCGCACATGAAGTGGACAGGAAATGTTACACTGAAGAAATCCATGGAGGGTCATAAAAACGAAAGAGATGTCCTATAGAGGCATAGTAAAATTGAATTGTAGAGAACACTGCATAAGCACTATAGTTTTGTGGCCTACATAGTACATGTGGCTAACACACTGCAGAAGCATCGACTTAAGTGGAAGGAGATGAAACAAGGAAAAAAAAAAACTTGTGTCCAGATGTAAGGACTCCTCACAGCTCACAGAAGCAGAGTCCGTTTTATAGCTGCTGGTCCTTTGGGCTGTCCGGGCAGGAGGCTGGCTGACAAGACTTCAGACTCACCAAGGGGATATCAGCCATGCCACTGCTGGTAAAATGTCCCTCTCCACTCCCAAATTGCTTCCTGTCACCAAAGTGCTCTGACCGTCCACCCTCATTTTTCCAGGTTCTGGTCAGAGTGTGTCCATTGAGGAGTTTGTCCTTGGGACCCCACTCCCTCTGAGATCCAAAGCTGGAGACAGGTGACTTGGGCTGCTGGTACGTTCCCATCGTCGGCGGCATCCAGCAGTTGTCTGAATGTCCCAAGACAAGGCATTCTTGTGTGCACATCTCTGTAGCTTCCACTAGGCCGCGAGGTCCCAGGGGTCCATCTGAGGAGATAAAAGACAAATCACTACTTTATTATTCTTATAAGGAACTTCTAACTTGTTTTAGACTGTCAGATTTACTCCAGAGCCTCCTCGTACTGTATCTGTGAAACTGCATCACCTTTTCATTGGCACACACTCCAGGATATGAGTTACATGCAAGTTTGAAGAGTAGAATTCAATTGACCAAACAGCAGTGAGTCTGCAACTTGAATTAACTGTGCTTTCATAAGCTGAAGAGCAGGGGGGGGTTAGAAGGATCTTTACAGAGATGAAAGGATGAGTGAGCTCTCTTTGAGAACCATCATATGGGCCCACAGAGGAATTTAGTGGGTGTAGAAAATAATGTGTAAACAGACAGACATACACTGCAGCGTAATAGGAGATGGCACTCCACTGCAGTGGTGTTGGCTAATATTCAGTCAGTAATTAGGCGACCCGAAGAGTCTGAATGTTTCTCTCTTTCTTCCCCTATTATTGAATCACAGTCTTTTAAGTAAGTTAACAGTGTGTTTGTGACACTGTTTTCTGCAGACTGTTAATGTGTACGGAAAAGGAACATGCACACACATACACACACACACACACAATGGAAATCCTGCCAGCATAAATAGGCAGTTTGGACATTTTCTAGCCCTGAACTGAAGTATGAGTACCATCAGAGGTGAGTAGTACTAAAGTATGTTGTCTTAGTTAGGTGTACTTCCTGTTACTTCCTGAGTTTTCTTCAGATAAATAAATTGCTACTACTACTACTACTACTAATAATAATAATAATAACAATAATGAATTGGATTTATATAGCACTTTTCAAGACACCCAAAGCGCTTTTCCCTCAATCCATTATTCAGTCACTCCACAGTCACATGCTGGTGGTGGAGTGACCTTTGTAACCACAGATGCCCTGAGGCAGACTGATGGAAATGTGGCTACCAGTGCGCGGCAGCGGTCTCTCCAACCATCACCAAATATTCATTCACACTGCCACCCATTCTGATAGCTGCTTTACGGAATACTTCTTAATCTTGCTCAAGTACACTTGTGCAAAAAATATACTTCTACTCACATTTGGCTGCACGCCTTAGTGAACAGGAGTCATTTTTAGGTTTCTACCATTTTGGGTTGACACAGTACCAGTGCATATGATATCAAAGAGTTGAAATTAACAACACAATGAAATGAGCAAAAATTGTAATCACATAAGTTGGCTACAATGAACAAGATAAGCAACAAACCTGAGCCAAAAAATCAAGAAAATAATAACAAAATCATGAGCGCATCATAATTCTTTCCCTCTGACAGTAAACAGTTTTAAACATTGGCACTTCACATTATTATTACTTGTAAAATAAAACAGCCTCTTAGAAGACGGTGTATGGAGCTACTGACCACTTGAGCCATTTTTTACTCAAATACTTGTTTTTCATGAGCATGTCTGTCTGAGTCATTATTACCACAAAGTAAAATAGTTCTACTTGAGTTCTGCTTGTTTACTCTACCCGACAGTGAGTACCATGATGGCAAATCCTCATTCATTCTTAAATTGATGTGAGAAAAAACACTGAAGACCATTTTGTGTCTGAACATCAGGAACATCATCTATAACTCTGTATTAGGCTGTGCAATCATCTATTTTTGTCCTAAAATTGAAAATGCTATCTGTTAAGTCTAATTTGTTACTTCTGCTTCAGGGCAAAATGGCTAATGAGAAGGTTCGGTAATGGTCAAGCACATATAAATATGTTTTAAAAATAATTCATGGTTATTTTCTGATGTATCAAGGCTAAAATAAGACAAACACCAGTGACTTAATCTATAATATGCATTTAAGAGTAAGATAAAGGGTAATTAATATTTCACACTGATATTTCACATTATTGATTGATTGTAGAGTATAACTCAAAAGAAGAATATATATGTGGCTGATTAATCCTGTTATATACTCCTACCTGGACAACATATCCGTCAGGATACAAACATTCAGATCCCTGTTATCAAAGATATATAAATGTATTGCAGTATATTTCAACATGAATATGAAAAATTTATCCCTAAAACAATATATTTTGAATATAACACCTACAAAATATAATAAACCTGAAAACCAACAACTCTTATTTCTCAGTCAGGGTCTTTATCCATATCGACAGATATTTTGGACTTTGGGGACAATACATCAATATCCAGTTTATGGATGGCATGAAATCGCATGACCTGAGAAACTCACTAGTCACCCTTTAAATATTTATTATGATTTAAAGTTTAGAAACTTAAAGCCCATCCCCTTACAGATTGTCAAATGTCTGTATCCCCCAAGATACAAAAACCATTTAAGGGTTAAGGATATTCTCAAACCACAGTCTAAACCAATTTTTTTCTGATTAAGTTACAACTCAAACTATGATATGATGAGTTACTTTATATGTAGACATTCCCTGGCTCCAAAAAATTATACAACTGAATTCAAAAATGATTAGGTTTCCTACAATGTTTGTTTGTTTCAGCAGAAATCTGTAGTATTGGTCTGAAACTATGTAATAACCTTTGAACTCTTAATTCAATCAGCATGCTTTCAAAAGTCAAGTAAAGAATTATTTTGAAACCACTTTGTGCTATGTGATGTGAAGAAATCGGAGCCCACAGAGACAATCAGTCACTCTTCTGCATGAATGTGGAGTCCATCACAATAACAGGCACACATAATTGGCGTGTGAGGAGTCTAACCAAGACACACATTATCATAGTTGCATGAAGAACCACGGAGAGCAATAATACATGCTACCCGGGAGACAGCAAGATGAATTCCTCAAATGAGATTGCAGACGAGTGAGTAGACATCTGGGGAGCAGTTAAGGAAGAGAGATGGAAGAACAGGAAAAGGACCATGCACATGTACGTGGTGTGCAGTGCAGAGAAGAGCAGCTATTCACAGACCTGTCATTTTTGTGCCTTTTTTTTTTGCTTTGTTCATTCATTTTATATTCTGCTGAGGTTGTAATAAAGATTATGTCAGTGGTATATAATTAAGCTTCTGGATTAAGTGTATGTGTGTAATATTGGTGGTTGCACTGATTACAGAAGGATTAGCCACCTCTAATGTCTGTATTTCCTTTGTTTTTGTTAAAAAAGCAAATCTACTCATTAATCAGGGGAATTTTGTGCTTTTCTATTCCCTTGGTGTAATAAACATGAACATTTGCATGTAGATTGGTACAATCAGTGGCCCCAGTGGGCAGCAGAGGATAATTTGAATCAGCCATTTTCTCTGCTAATCTGTGCATACCTGCTGTGCTAGACAACGCAGAGACAGAGCTCAATTCAAAGACCACTTCAGGTAAAGAGTTAGAGCGAAAGAAAGCACCTCTAAAACTCCATCCATACAGCTATGGACACAATGCAGGTCAGTGATTACCTACTGTACAGTGTTACTTGTACCCATCATGTACCTGAAGACTGCAGGGCTGAAATAATTGAAAGAAATAGCAAATGTAAATTATGCATTAAGGGGAAATGGATTATATTTTGCTTGGATTCATGTTATTTTGTATGTCTTTGTTCATAATGGAAAGATACACCAAAAATCTAATCATATAATGACTCCTTATCTCAAATTATAAATTGTTATCTTAAATAACAGGATAATTACACAGCTAATCTATAATGATTATTATTAAAACTCTGGGCTTATAAAGACAGAATCAATTCTAGATGACATTTCATGAGGCGCTGCTCAAAACAATACATTTATACTTTACCAGTATTTCAGGATAAGGATATGGCTCTGCTTTTCCAGCAAGAGAAAAGCAGCCCTTGCAGGTTCGAGCCCCTCCTGTAACAAACTACTGTGGTAAATCACTCTACAGGAGTCAAAACTTAAAAACAAATATTCTGCTTTTTTGAAACAACCTCAGTGTACTAAATATTTCAAACATCCAACAACAGTTTGTTTCAGCCTGTCTCCGCTGGCTCCCTGTTGTTGCATATGTAGATGGAACTCAACCCTTAACAGTGTGCAGAAGTATGCTGAGCCGTTTAATTGAAAGGACACTGTATGTGGTACAGCCTTCATCCATCAGTTCTCCTCCCTCCTGACCAGTCGGCCTGACAATGTCAGAGACTCACTTCACATTCAGTGCCCATTTATAAGCACAACCTGTGCTTAAGTCACACCTTATTAGCCACTGTCTCCTCTTTGTTTACTTTTTTTGCACTTTGCCATTGATCTATTTCTCTGGTGGCTTAGTGCTGCCTAGTATTTTAAGCACACATAGGGACATATCCTTGCAAGCACATACAGTACCAGTCAAGAGTTTGGACATACTGTACCCCCTCCTTCAGTGTTTTCAACATTGCACATTAATACTGAAGACAGCCAAACTGTGACAGAACAGGAATTATTGACTGAAGAGAGAATTGTTTAAGAACCCACAACATGTTTTAGCCACATTTAGTTCTGATCACAGATTTGCATAATCATTACATTATCTCATCAGATTCATGAGGTAGTGAAATGGAATGTTTTTAGGTCGGCAGGTGTGCCGTGTCAAAAGTCAGTCTGTGCTATTCCTTGCCTTCTTAATGTGTTTTAGACAAGCAGTTGTCTTGTGCAGAGTCAGTAGCCCTAAGTGTTACTACAACTACTGTACAAATCCATGTTACTGGCAAGAAACAAGAGAAAAGGACAGTCCATCATTACTTTGAGAAATGGTCAGTCAATGTGAAAATCTCAACAATTTGAATGTGTTGAATGTGTGCTGAGATGCCATCAATTGGTTAGGGTTGTAATTCTCATGAATGTTATCCTCTGCAGCTGAGGTAGCTCTTGGTTTTCCTTTCCTGGGAGAGTCCTCAAGAGAGACTTTTTCATTACAGTGTTTGATGGTTTTGCCTCACTTGGAGGCACATGCAAAGTTACTGAGATTTTTCAGACTGACTGACCATTTCATAATGTAATTATGGACTCTTTTCTCTTTTCTAGTAGTTCTAATAGCACTAATAGGGCTATTGACTCTGTACCCACCCTTCCTCTGCACAAGACAACTCATGGTCCAAAGTACATTTACATGAGAAACTAACTCACTTGTGATCTGAAAACCATTGTGAATCTGGTGAGAAAATAAAAAGCTGTCATTAAAGCTAAATGTGGACCATACTTGGAAACAATCTAAAATATAAAAGATGTTCTGGGTTGTTTAACAGATTTTTGTTTACTATATAATTTCACAAGCCAAGAGAAAACACTGAATGAGTCACTGTGTCCACACTTTTGACTGGTAGCGCAAGGATACACTTTTCATTAACTTGCTTGTTTAAATTGCTCTATGATTCAATCTGACCCAATACTCCTGATAATCTTATGCCGAAGAAACCAGCGTGACCTTCTCTGTCTCCTTTCAGTCTCACTCCCGACCCTGTAATCCGAATGACACCTCATGTTTTGTGAATAGGTGATGATTGAACATAAAACATATTGATTGAACATGGATATACATGCAAAAAAAAGTAATCAAAAAACTGTCAGTGCTCAAACCCATGTGACTTGAAACAGCCCAGAGTGTCAAGTGACATCCAGCTAGTCCTGCTGAAACCTTGAAGGGCTGCGGACTGATGATAAGCCTAGCACACCATGACAGTAGACTGCAGATAACAGGCCGCTGGGTATGCACACTATTGTAGTTTTGCTTGCAGACAAACAGGCAGACAGTTACATTGATTTATTCTATCAAAGATATGGTGAGACACAGAAGCCAATGTATTCATGTCTGAAAATGGGCTTCAGCTTTGGCGTTTCAACATGCATTTTCAACTAATTTAAAAATTGCAGCTTTTCTACATAGTGAGAATAGTGCCATAATGTATTCGTTTTATTCACACCAAAAAGCACGTACGCGTTACTTGGTGATGTGCGTAGCTTGTTGCTCACGGCTACTGTGCTCAGGTTTATCCCCTAGCACACACAAGCAACAGCGCACACATGCATGCACATGAGCAAATAGCCACTGGCTGATGTTTGGTGCAGAGCCCCTGAGTGCTTTAAATAACATTGAGGCAGGTGTTGAGGAATGCAAGGGATTCAGAACTGTGTCAGATGGTGCTGACTTTTGCTTACAGCACTGTGCAAATGTTGCAGATGTCCACAAAGACAGATAACTTTAAGACAGAGAAACCATTAGATTGCCTCCTGATATGGAGTCATTAGGATGTGCTCACGGCTGTCTGTTTAAGTCTGCAGAAGCTGTTGAATAAATGTGAGCCATGAGCGATAGCTGTTTAACGATGGACATTTTGACCAAACAGCATGCACTTGCCTCTCTCTCAGTCCTCCTACTCAGTATCAGCAGATCATGGAGGTTATGGAGGAGGAGGGAATCATCCTCATTTTTGGCCAGAGGTTGTTTGCAAGTATATGGGAGTATTCTTGTTTTAGTCTGACGGCTATTTCTAATGAGATAACGTTTGGCTAATTAATTGGATGCACACTATCAGTGCTGATGCACCAGTCCCACACCAACAACTGCCTTCAGAATAGCAAGGGGGGATGTGGAGAGGGAGTGAAAGTGATTGAGTACAGGGGATTTACTGTCCATAGGGCTTGTTTATTTATCCATGCTGTTAAGCCTGCCCAGATGTTGTTATTTGGGGATGAATTAGGCTTTGTTTTGGTCCAGCACGGAGGCTCGAAGTGCCATATTGCTGTCTCCAGCTGCAGCTCAAAAACCCACAAGACATGGCTGACAGGAATTCTCTGTTCTTTAAATCAGCAGTCTCTTTTCTTTGTGACCCTTTCATCTTTCACTACAAAACATACACACAGAGATATACCGCCAATCCATCATTGTGTCCAGAAAACAAGGCATGTAATGATACACAGTATTATAAATATAGCCTGCATGCATAACAAAAAATCTCCCTCACCCACAAGACTAAATATATTGCAAATAGCTTGGGGAAATTAATGTGTGGCATGGTGGTTGATGTTCAACAAGGTATGGAATTACAGTTCTGTCCAGCTTTGCAGCATATTTGAAAACAGGTTCTGTGATCTACAGTAAGGGCTATCTGGAGCTAGATAGATATGGTAGTGAACAGAGCAGAATAGGGCAGTGTGCTAGATGCATCCTCTAGAGAATACTAGTCTGTCTGATGGAGCCTTTCTAGCGCTCCTTTTGAGGCCTTGCAGCAGCTTCTCATGAGAAGAGATGAAGGGCAGGAGGGAGTTGAAATAGAAAATGAAGACAAAGCTTGAGAATGGAAGTGAATCATGGTCAGAGTAGAAAATATTAGTGAGCACATTAAACGAAAAGAAAGAAAAAACAAAAATGGCCCGTCAAAAATGATCACTAATAAATATTATTGGCTTTGACCTCACTTAGAAGTATTCTCAGATTAATTAGTAATTCCAATAAGCATCTGCCTGTACTGTCTGTTGGCCCTACATTTGAAAATGTACCACAGCGTCAACACAGTGATGTGTGAAGCTCAGTGTGACAAAGTGTTGTTTGTCTGATGTATGTGATAAAAATGTAACTATTTCCAGCCCTTCAGCAGTCCAAAGGCAAGTCACTTGATCCCCTGATATATCCAGTACACAGTATCATGCATGAGTAGTGAGTAGAGTACACAGAAACAGTACTTAAGTAAAAGTATTGTTACTTTATCAATTTAATGACTCGAGTAGAAGTAGAACTATTTATAAATGTGAGTGAGAGTAAAACAGTATCACATTAAAAATTGCTCAAGTAGTGATTAACTTCATAAACCCTGCATTATGAAGTTATTGTGATCAAACATGTGAATTATCATCAGGTTAAAAAAGTGAAAAATATGCACTGTCATCCATAATTTGTCAGAACCAGGAAAATGTAAAAAAAATATGCATAGTTAAACACTGTTTATTGTCAACTATCAAGAAAAAACACTTATTACATATTCAAGATTTACTTATTGCATGATTTGTTGCTTATTTTTGATCATTTCCACTCCTTGTTGCTTGATTTGTGTATTTTTGTTCAATGTTTTTGATCGTTTTGTTTGTCATTTTTTATCTACTTGATTTTTTTGTTCATTTTGGCTCATAACTGTTGCCTTTTTTTGATCAGTTGTTGTGTCACCTTTAATTTGTGTGATTATTTTCTTTATTTTTGTTCATTTTGTTGTTTGCTTTGTCCATTTTATTCTTTATGTTGCACTTATTTTTTTCCATTTTTCTTAAGGCATTCAATCATTTTTGTTCTTTTTGTTGCTTAGTTTTTTCATTTTTAAACATTTGGTTGCTTCGTTGATTTCCACCGTTTGTCATTGACCCATTATTGATTCATAATCTGACTAAATTTGGAGACAAGCAAAGTAAAAATAATCCCTATTCATTGAACTGTGGCCAAATATAACAGAGCAGACATACAGTGTCTTCAGTAAATGTAACTGAGTCAGAGTAAAAAACAGTTATTCTCCAAAGTACATTTATCAAAAAATATATATGTAATTAAGTACATGTGAAGGAGTAAATGTAATTGAGTACCCCCCCCCCCCCTGTTTAATGCACTAGAAGTGGTAAAGCTTGCAGTCAAAAAACAAAAATATATCTTTCCCAGAGCATTCTTCACTCACTATTTCCCTCAGATGCACTCAAATTGAGATCAACCATTAAAAATTTGTTTCAACATTCAATATACTTTTCTCAATCCTAATTTAAAAGATTGTTGAAAGCTTCCTCTGTATGAACTCATCACAATGACGAATTTATAGCGTTGTTATTTAGTTGCTCCAAGGCAAACTGCAAAAACACGGCTAAATTCTCCTTTCTGGACTAATTAATTGTGCTTATCACTGCATACGTTGGCACTAAATTTGGGTAAAACATGTATGAAAATATCCTTTGATTCTGTACCTTGAGTTTTCTTCTGCTTTTAACAATATCTGGCCTCTTGCGCAGGGATAAACTTAGCTCTGTCTCGAATTGAATATGATGGACTGGCCACCGAAACCCAGGAGCTGTGTGTCAGACATGCTGAAAAGTACATGTACACAAGTGTCCAAAAAACCCCTGACCTATCCTACGTTTCATTTGCACTCCTGGATTATGCTGCTTTTTAAGTTCTAAGGTCTACTTTTTTTTTTTTAACAGAACAGACTAAAAGAGAATGCAGCAACACAGCAGTTCTAGAGATCTATAACAAAACCTAAACCTCACACTTAAACAAAAAAGGTAAGGTAAATAAATGGTGTCTGCCCTGGATTTTTAAGCAGCAGATTATCAATGATGAAAAAACCTCCACCCCCTCTGTGCTGGGATAAATCTTCACACCCATTTTATCTACCATGAGACCCCTTTTTGTGACTCAGATCTCAACTCAAATGTCAGCAAACTACAAGGAAACAGATCAGGGTGTCGGTACTGTGCTGCGGAAATGAAACAACCCTCCACGAACTGCACACTGCTCCCATGTATGCACTAGAATGTCTCTTTCTGAACATGTTGCATATTACTGCAGATCCTCGGCATGACTTAGCATAAATTTTAGCTTTGATGTCATCTCTATCTTTCTCTTTGTCCTGTTCTCATTCCCAGCACGTTAAATCTGGCAGTTATGGCAAAGCTAATGGCACATCAGGCAGACACTCAAAATGTCATCTACCCCTATGACGACATATAGTGTCACACAACTTTAACACATTTTTGACCAAGTGACATGAGTAAGTTGTAAAAACTCTTAGAAGGAGGAGGCTGGGGTGGTTATGATAAAACAACCAATTCATGGACTTCAACACAGGAGCACCAAGGTTAGTGCTCCACCTCATATTGTGTATATTTATGCATTTCATATATGCTTTTCATTATGTGTTTTTGTGTGCTTCATGATGTGTATTTTTGCATTTTATGCCATGTTTTTGTGTTTCATGGCATGTAATTTTCTGCTTTTCATCATTTGTTTTTGTTTGTTTCATTTTGTAAATTTTTGTTCCTTTCATGCCATTTTTTGTGCATTTTATAATGCCAGTTTCTGCATTATCTGCCCTCACTGTGACCCTTTTTTTTCTATAATCATAACCATGTCATTTCACCTATGAACCTTATGAAACTGTAATGCTCATGGCTGTAACAGTAGCTATTGTGCTTCTGTCTCTCTGCCCAGAAATGCTGCATCTTTTGCATCCTGGACACATGTCAAGGAGTGCTGCAACAGGGAATGTCAAGCCTTGGTATACATAATATTCAGCTAAGGGTGTCTTGTGCGTAAGGATAAAAAAGACTTTGATATAAAAGCTAAATGTAACACGTTACAGTAAGACTGAGAAGGTGTTATGTTCATCGTGAGACCAAACAGCGTGATTGAACAAAAGGCCACTATGCATGCATCATATCAGATCTATGTACAGAAACCTATTTTAAGGAAGTGGGAATACAAAACACTTTCTGGTCCTTCTAATACCATTACATTGTAACATCCATGGGCAGTGTATCAAGACAGAGCCTACTGGAATATTGTCTTCAACATTTTTGGTGACATCCCAGTTGCTTGGGTCCATGTCCCACAATTTGAATGGTCAAGGATCATTGGTCTGCCTGATTTCATCTCATGTTTGGTATTTTCTTAGCTTGGCAACAAAGCAGGGACCAGATGCAGAGACTCTTATAGTGCTGCTGAGTTCCTGATACCACAGGAAAGGGGCAGTAGAGTGCTGTATTGCCTTCTGTTGATTACATTAAAGTATACTTTTCACCATAACTGTAATAGAATGTGAACTTGGCCAAATAGTTTGAGATGTAAAAGTGAGAGACAATGTTTTAAGTAGACTTGTATCAAACACTGTTTTGACATGGCCGCCATGTTTAATAGAAGCAACATATCTGACATCCAGACCTTTAGTTTAATAGTTATTTGTGCTGCCATCCTCATGCAGTCATTGTCCATCACTGTTCTATCCATCCGTCAACTTGTGCTGTCCATCTATTTAACCATCTATGACTGGAAGAAGCAGTGTAGTTCATGTATACATGCTCCAGATATCTTAGATGTAGGGGAATTATCATTATCTTCAATTCAAGGTTCAAAAGGAAAAAAAAAACTTGCTTAATGAAAACAGACAGCAGAATTATGTATTTTATTAAATATGGTGACCTTTAGACATATAATAGAAACTTTCAATTCTGTTGTCTCTCTTTCCATCTCAATTTTTTTGTCATCTACTGTCTCTACTAATGAGTGATAAACATGAGATTAGTGTTAGGAAGTGAATTGTGTCACCCACATGCAGTTCATGCTCCCACTTGAAAAAAAAGACAGCACGGGGTACAATTGCAGAGGGGCTTTTTAAGGTTGAATGAAAAAGTACTGCGTGCAGTATCAAAGACGTGAGAATGAAATGGGCTTTGGGGTTTCTTGCTGAACGCCAAATAGTGTGCAGCTGTCATCCCAGTCTTCAGTGTGGACATTTAAAACCTGTGTGGAAGCTCATATCTGTTGTATAAAGACATACTACCTGTAGAACTGTAGATCACTGCACATACTGAATAAAATAATAGTATTCTGCAGTAATGAAAGGATACATACAGATACATAACTGAAGAAGCCTTTTTATGAAAAGTCATTACAACAAATATGTGCCCATTTCCTTTCTGTTTGCAATTCGCATTTTTCTTTTATACTATGTTCCTGCATAGCAAAAAGAATAAAAATAAAAATACAGCGGCACAGATTTTCAAAACACATTGTAAATTGCTCATTTACACAGCTCAGTGCAAGTGCTCAGTCCCCATGACAACAATAGCCATGTAAAAATGATTTCTTCTCCTTCTCTAATCTTCCACTGCATTAGACTCAGCTACTGACCTTGTAATCTAATTTCTGTTCTAAGTCAGTGAGTATGCCTGCTCTTCTCGACAGTGGATCGAATACATTTCTGGTCAGAGACCCTTAGCATGACTGATGATAACAATGACACAGATATGTGATAACTGATCCGGTCTTTACACTAGCCCTTTTTCATTTTGCTGTTCATGGTAACATCGCATTTGTATAATGAATGTTATTTTTTTTCTTCTACACCAGTGGACACACAGTATACATGTCGGGCAAGTAAAACTTCAGATCTGCACACGGTCCTGTTACTATCACTATCAACATTATACTGTATGTAACTGTGAGGCCTGGCTAGAGCACTGCATGGAGGGACACACCAACCGGCACACCGACCATCAGAGTGACTCATTGATGTATGAAAAAAACATAACGAGCTCTTCATGCCAATGATACATTTTGTGTCTGCCAGTGTCGAAAAGTCTCAGAGTTGACATTTGGACTAAAATAAACTGATTTCAAATTCAATACAAGACCATAATCTCTTTGATGGTATGACAAATTTAACGTCTACACATAATGACTCTGCTGGCTTCAAAGGACAGTAGCAGCACCTTGAGAAACACCTTTTTTTGTTTTTTTTTGTTATGCAGTATAAGATAGAGAAAGATAATAACGATAAGAAAGGCCATATTTTACACCTTTGTGGTTTTATTCATCTTGGAGCTCTTTGTGGTATGCAGTTCTGTGAGTATCAATTTAAAAGGAATGAGAAGAAATTTTTACTTGTTTGCCGCTATAAGATTCTTTATTGGGCAAAACACCTGTTTGTAAATGTCAACTATGAGAAACCAAATACTCCACTGTTTAGATGTCCTTCCTCCTTTTTGTGTTTTTTTCCTCATTTCTTTTGCTTTTATTGTTTTAATACTGAAGACATACCGACTGTGAAAGAACATGTATGGAATTATGTAGTAAACAAAAAAGTGTGAAACCATCCAGAACATCTTACATATTTTAGTTTGTCCAAAGGAGCCACATTTAACTATGATTGCAGCTTTGCACATACTCTCATCAAATTCATGAGGTAGGTGTTAAAATCACAGGTGTGCCTTGTCAAGAGTTAGTCTGTACCATTCCTTCCCTTCTTAATGTGCCTTATACCAGCAGTTGTCTTCTGCAGAGGAAGGTTGGGTACAGTCACTAGCCCTACTAGTACCACTACAACTATGGTGCAAATATATATGATGGCAAGAGACAGTTAAGCAAAGTGAAAAAAAACAGTCAATCATTACTTTCACAAGAACTTTAAATGCATTTCCAAGTGCAGTTGCCAAAACCATCAAACATTATGATGAAACCAGCTCTATTGAGGGCACTTATTTCATGGATGCAATAGATTGTATGCTTTGTCCAATAAGTGTCAATTTATTGTGTAATACACAGCCGTTCCACAAATTAAAGTCTGTTACATAAACAAAAAATCATTTGGACAGCTTATAGCGCTATGCACGGCCAACACCACAAACTGCGGTGCTTGTATGAGATGCCACATTGTCCAGTACTTTATTGCCCATGTTTGAGAAACTTTATTTTGTGAAAATTTCATCAACTTTGTGTGTATTCAGTGACATAGTGGTTATATGCATTCCGTCTTTCCCCCTGACAATCTAAACCTCCTCGCCCTTATGAGCCAGCTCACACTGAAAATCATCTGGCCTGTTCTACCCTATCAGCAAAGTGCAGTAACTCTACGTGCAATTAACAAAAAAGGTGATGCTAATGTTTCTATTCGGTATCATGATTCAGTGTCAGGTTTTTTTTATTTTTATTTTGCTTGAACGTGACTAATTATAGCAATAAACTGTTAAGTTTTCCTTTTCAATGGTTATTTTGTTCATTTTCTTGACTATCTAATTCATTATTTTGTTAATATTTGTAGTTTGCAACTTACTTTGTACATTTTTAGTGAAAACAATCAAACCTTATTGCTGTTTGCCTTGTGTTTTGTCTAAATCTAAGAGTGTCAGCAAATTTGGCACTAGATTTTCTATGAAATTAAATGACTGACTCCAAACATTGCATCACAAAATAAATCAGATGTCAGATGTAAATAATCTGAGGAAAGGCGGTGTATTTTCTAACAAAACAATCAGACAAAATATGACATCTTGTGTCCATACTGTTGACAATAAATGCAAATAGAACTATATTTTAATTGGTATTTTCCAAAGAAAGAAAATAAACATTTCATACAAAGCAAAGCCTCTACAATAAAATATTATAACAATTATCAACACAGCAAAATATAAAATTTGCGTATGGCTTTAGGAAAGCAATAAGCACAGAAGTATCCACACATGGCTTTGTGGTTCAGGTGGTGTTTGTGTGGTTGTTTTTTTTTTTTTTTTTTACCAGGGTATGAGGATTTAAGTTACTACAGATGTTGACAGATATTAATGTCTCTGCCCCACCTTTACAGATCATTTTACTTGCATTGGCACTGACTGAATTGCTGCCACACAGACCTTGTGCAAGTTTTTTTGGCGAGGGATGACTACAAGTAGACTCAGCATGAACCTCTTTTTCGAAAATACACCATTTGATCCTGAAAATAAACTTAAAAGTATTTGGCTGAGTTGATTCACAGCTCTTTAGACTGCACTGCTTGTATTTCCCCCAGACACATCAGGATCAAATGCTTTTACTGCTTTATTTCCTCCGCCAAGGAGGTTATGTTTTTGTCCCCTTGGTTTGTTTGTTTGTCTTGTTTGTTTGTCTGCCGGTTAACAGGATAACTCAAAAAGTCATGAACAGATTTTGATGAGATTTTCAGGACAGGTTGCAAATGGCATAAGGATCAATCGACTGGAGTTTGGGAGTGATCCAGACTGGATGAAGGAATTTTTTAAGGATTCCTTATCATTGCAAAATGGGTCCAATTTCATCACACAGTACTAGTGTCAAAGTGGGTTCTACAATATCTGTAAGTTTCATCTGGACCCTGGCAATACTCATGTGAAACATAGTTCTCATGGAATATTTGGCACTCTAAAGCAACAAATCATGGTACAGACCTGCAACTTACACCAAATTGTAGCAAAGACTGCTGAATCAATAGAGTGGATTTTTTTGTATCATATGGAGCTAGATCCTGATGAAAAACCCTATTATGGAAAAAACTGATTTTTGTGAACTATTGAACTAACATGGATATCAATGTGATTCCAAATGCTATGGGTATGTTTCCATGATCAAGGAATCCAATAATGTAGGTAAAATAAATCCAAGTCAGTTATTGTTGGGTGTAAATCACATTATGGGGAAAAATGAGCTGCTTGGCAGAGGTCTGTGCTGTGTGTGCTTTTTAGTTTTGGTGTGTTTTAGCCTTAACAGAGTAAATTTCACACATGGAACTTAACTGTAATGTTGTACAAACATGAGTGTCCGGTTTTTTATCAGTTTTATCAGGCTGGCCACCTCTAGCTTAGCTTTTAGCTTGGCTTTTAGCTTCGCCCCCAGCTCTTTAGCTTAGCCCTTTTGGCCCCTTTATCTGATAACTCCCACCGGGTGGGTTTGCTTGACTGGTGAAACAGTGTCTCACTCCGACTCTTGACTGTCTTTTTGTAGATTTATTCACAAACACGGGACAGTGGACAGTGACAC
>JAQQAE010002801.1:0-21501 GCA_029823295.1 Pseudamia nigra | reverse complement strand
GATGCAGAGGATAGGGTGAGATGGAGGCAGATGATTCGCTGTGGTGACCCCTGAAGGGAACAGCCGAAAGGAAAAGACGACTGAAGTTTATGAGTTGAGTCATTATCATTGTAAAGTGACAGTAGTCCCTAGTACTTGAGTACTATTTCTTTGTACTCCACCCGCCTCGTTTTCTCCCCGTCTGTGTGTTCTGAAGTGCTCTGATCACCAGATCTCTCTAGCTGTCCTCAGTGCAGATTAACACATTCACACGTCTGTAGTGTTGTTATACAACCTGCCTGATCTCACTGCTGTTTCCCACTTGGACAAAAGGGGAGACTTGAGCCAAATGCAACAGCTTTGATGGAGTGGCTCACATGCTTGATTACACAGGAAGAATGGGATCATGGGAGGGGGAGAGCGTTATGAAATAATAGGTTGCAATAAGACCGGAGAGGCTGCAGGTGTCTTGTTAACACCTGAGCCTTATTTTCAAATTCCTCTCCGACATTAACCCAGTGACCTATTCACAAATGTACAGACCTTCAGCTGGATCCCATAGCGGTTGGCATGGCAACCACTTGTGAGTCAAACCTGCAGCACGTATGACATTTTTATCATATCAATGCGCTATCAATGTGGAGGCTCTTGCTCTAAATCTCATGGTATGAGTCTACTCCCTCAAGCCTGACGTTGCATTAATAAGCATGGGTGTAGATTTGGGGGGTCTCTACAATACTGCTTAACATAAATAATGACAGTCCAGTGTTGGGTACATTTAAGAAATTATTTTCTTCTTGATTTTGTTCATTTTCATTCATTTTTCTTATACTTTGTAAATATACTTTGTATTACAGTGATTTGTGTTGTGTTAAATATTCAAATGTAATGCTGTAAATGCTAAATATCATTACGTGAGGCTGCAAAAGCCTGAACTTTGAATTATTGATTTAAAATTTGGTTTAAAAAAAGGGTTAGGACTAGATAAGTGTTTCACTTCATCCTACACCCTTTTTGAACTTCAAAGAGTCTGATTTCTGCCAATGTTATGTTCTTTCCTTTTTAAAATTCTGGTTCAAAATAAATAAATAAGTGAAATAAAAATGAAATATTTTGTTGATTTTTGTTTAATTCTGTTGTTATTTTGCTCATTCTTCTTAACTTACTTGATCATTTTGATCATTTTTTTTCATTCTGTCATATATTTTGTCGATTTTTGTTCAGTTGTTGCTATTTTGTCCATTTTTGTTAGTTTACATGATTATTTTGCTCATTTTGTTGTGTATTTTATTGCTATTTGTTCAATTTTGCTTTTATTTTGTTCAGTTTTATTGATGTACCTGATCATTTTGATGATTTATTCTCATTTTGTTGCACATTTTGTTGATTTTTATTCAGTTCTGTTGCTATTTTGATCATTTATGTTAACTGTTTATTTTGATCATTTTTGCTGCTCATTCTGTTCTGTCTTTTGTTGATATTTGTTCAATTCTGTTGTTATTTTGTTAACTTTTTCTCAATTTGGTTGCTATTTTGTTCATTTTTAGTAACTTACTTGATTATTTTGCTGTTTTTTTATTACAACCTACTCGTTGAGGTAGAGGAAGATGTAACTGAGTAGAAAGTACATGTTTTTCATTGCAAATGTAACTGAGTAAGAGTGAAAAGTATTCTGTAAACAACTCCTCTCAGAAGTTTGTATAAAAACTACTCCCGTATTGTACACGTAGAGGAGTAAATGTACTTGAATATTCCTTACCTGTGACTGTGACCACATTGAGTGTTTTCACTTTTCTCCACTAGGAGTCTAAAGTGAGCTATGGAGAAACAGCACCGTCCCTGAGGAGCTATTGTAAGACCCTGCATCACATACAATGCCACTATTGACAAGCTGCTCTGCTCCATAACCTCACATTAAGCTTAAATATCAGTCTAAGTCAGTGGTTGCCAGCCTTTCCAATCTTTAGACACAAAGTAAAAATACATGTTGAGAGACACTAAAAATATTCAACAAAACATTTTAGCTGAAATGTGTAAAAAAATGTAATATTAATGTATTATTTTTTTCATTGTGTTTATGTTTGTGTTCATTTGTATTGATTTTGTTTATTAACTTTTTAATTTTGCAAATTATTTTCATTTTTTGTTCATTTTCTTAATTACTTTGTAGGTTATTGCTCATTCTTTGATATTACACTTGATATGATTACATATTACACTTTGATCAAAGAAGCAAAGTCTAGTCGGCTCATACTAATACAAAGCACAATTCTCACTTCTGAATGTAGTAGCTGTTGTAGGATGCTACATCCAACAACATGCTGCTGCTCATCTCAGTAACCTCACATTTAGGTTGTATGTATTTCATTTTGATGTTCTATTCAGGAGTTCTTATGGAAATCATTCTGCAGCCAGAATAAAACACTGTAAGTATACAGTGTCAGTCTAATGAAAAATCACCATCACATCAGCTCTTTTATTTTTTAAAACTGGAGTTAGATGTCTGTGATGCACTGCTGTTGTTCATGAACCTGTCTAGTATCTGCCTGTGTCTTCCACAGTCTGTGTTGTTCGATCTCTTTTCTTTTGTCTCTCCTCAAAGATGCCCATTCTTTTAACATTTAAACAGGATTCATTTTTATCACCACTGTTATTTCATTGTCATTTATTCCATATTATACTTGGTTCAAAGAAGTAGTCTTTAAAACAAATCAGTACTCTGACTACAATTCTCACCTTTACATGGATCATCTCATCTCAAAAATCTAAACATTTTATGTAAAATTTCAGTGTCAGTGCATAATGGTGATGTTGTCCTTACAAGATATTATGGAAATCCATCTGCAGTCATTGGCAAAAGTTTTTTCAGTGCCTACAATTTTTTTTTGCACAAATTTGGTTTATATTTGGTTATGAGTTTGAATCCCGACGTTATCATGGAGCCTGTGTGCAGTTTGCATGGTCTCCCCGTATCTGGGCAGGTTGGCTTTGGGTGCTACAGATTTCCTGCAATCAAATACCATGTAGGTGTTAGGATATGTGTGTGGGCATCATTCCCATGGCAGCTGTGTGTTTGTGGGCACCTTTACCCTGGCAGCCATGTGTGTTTTTGGGTGCGGTGCCGTTACCATGGCAGCTATGTGTGAGTTAGTATATTTCTAGCTGAAGGTATCCAAGCTGACATCCATTCATTCCCCAGGAAAAGTATGTGGCCCACTACACAGGTGTACTAAGGCTGCTATGCACATGTACTAGTGCCCCCCCCGCCTTGGCCTGTGCCCTGCCGGTGATGTCAAAGATTTTAAAATCTTTTTGAGCGTTTTGGTGATTTCAGTTGTTTCAAATCTCCATGAAATAAAAATCGATACTATAATGAGTCATTCCTAAGATTTTTTGCAGCTGTCCTGTCAGCAGTTTTACATACGTCTGTGGTTTTGGTGAATGGCCACTGAGGAAATTAACTTTAAATTTTAGCAGAAGTCTCGTTTCCGGTTCATATGATACTTCCATGGTGTGGTTACCAAGGCTGCCTCACTACCTATAGTGATAAGCTATAAATATCATGGCATTTCATCACTGCTGTTATTCATCATTATTGTCATTTTTCATCAGAGTATCAAAATGTAGCCATCTGAAACCAAAATTATAAAGCAAAACTGTTCCGTTTGCTTCACAAAAAAACAGGCACACACGTATTCCAGGTTAAAGAAATGCCCGCAGCGAGATTAAAGGTTAAATCTTGTCATTGACCTGCGGACATGAGAGTGACTGTGAGCGGCTGCTGCCTCAGGAGAAGCAGTGGTCAGTGTCATGGAACAATCAACCGCCGATAAAGGCTTCAGAGACACACACACCTTGCTTTATGATAACTCAATAGAGAGAGATTATTATGGAAGGGTAGTGAAGGCCAGTGGCCAGCAGGGACTGGCCGCACACAGTAAATGTTTATGTGTCATTATTCATTGTGGATGAGAAGCTTTCCACTTCTATTCCCAAATTCCGTTTTATTATTGTCCATTCTAAGAGGCTTTTAAATTTAATTGGTTGGAAAATTCGGTCGTTTTGTTTTCGGTGGTGAGCTGGTGCTACTGTACACTCTTAATCTTGGGAATTTCCAGCCGTTTTACATGCGAGTGGTTTGGAGAGAGTCAGGGAAATTGGCTCATCGCTCAATAGAGCTGGGAGAATTTTTGCTGATGACATTTCCTTTAACAACAGGACATAATATGTTTATAGATCCCTGTTTGCGTGGCCCTTTAATTTCTCCCTCTGCAACACAGTTTGTAACAGCTGCGTGGGCGTGTTGAGGGAGGACTTTATAGATTGTCTACACAGTGAATCTATAGGCAGTAAATTGTGCTGACAAAGCATGGCAAGGTGGCTGATGTAAAAACGGCATTTCACTGTGACTTACAGAACATGAGGTGCTTAATTAAGACCAGAGGTGGATCGTTCTGAGTACAAGTACTCTGTTATATCTGTTTGAGGGTTTTTTAGTTAATAAAAGGTTGTTGTTTTTCATTTTGCTCAGTTACATTTGTGTTTGAAAATGTACTTCGATGTTTAGCCACACCTCAATGAGCAGGAGTCGTTTTTAGACTGACAGACTGTCAGATTATGTTTATTCTAAAAAGTAGAAATCAGGGAAGCAACAAAATGAGCAAAAATAATCCAATAAATTCACAAACAAAGCAATAAAATGAACAAAATTTAAAATAAATAATGAAAAAATTACAAATGAAAAGCACAAATGAACAAGAAATGAACAACAATAATAATGAAGTGAATTATCAACATGAGAAACGTAACCAACGATATGAGCAAAAATGATCAAAAATAATCAAATAAATTCACCAAAACGAACAAAATAAGTGAATGAAAAGGAACAAATTAAGCACCAAAATGATCAAAATGAACAAAAAAATCTAATAAATAAGGAAAAATGAACAAAATTTACATATACATGAACAAAAATGAGTCACGTGAACAACAAAACAAGCAAAAATGAGCAAAGATAATCAAATAAATTCACAAAATAGACAAAAATTGTCAAATGAATGACAGTAAAACTCATCTAAATAAGCAAAAATAAACAGAAAAGGCAACAAAATGAGCAAAAAAAACCCCACAGTAAATTCACAAAATGGACAAAAAGAATCAAGTAAATGTAGATTAAACAAATACCAAAATAAACAAAAAGGCCCAAAAAAAGCAACAAAAAGAGAGAAAAAAATGACCAAATTAATTATGTCAATGAACAAAAAATTAACAAAACAATTAAATAAATGAATAAAATAAGCAACAATATATATAGCAAAGGACCTTCATAATGAAGTAAATAAAAAAATGAACAAAGTAATTAACAACAACAGTAAACAGACAGATACTTTATTGATCCCATAAAGGGAGATTCACAAACAGCAGCAAACTGGGTTTGTGCCAACCTTAAGAGGGTAGAAAAAGTGGAAAGTGGGGGGAACATTGGGATAGTACAGTAAAAAATACAGTATCCAGAACTAGGCTCTTAAGGGAGCATAATTATGGCACATAGAAAAAACCTCCACCACATCTACCAGACAAGTTGCAACACAAACATTCATTTACAAAGCAAAATTTTCAGAGAGAGCCTTGGTTGTGTAGTGTGAGGTGTGATCATGTCAAGTTGGATGCATGTGTAGCCTTATCAATCCCAATAAAAAGTCAGAATGCCTCCTGCCTGCCTGTTCATGGTGTTACTGTTCCATGGTGGTTGCAATGGTGACACACATCTGTGAAAGTTCATTCTGACCCTAAGTCAGGGGGAAGTAGTGATAAGCGGGGACGGAAAAACCAGGAAACTCCAGTTCTGAAAGGATCTCCTCCAAGGGGTTTTTGCAGCTGCGCTCCCAGGCCAGCATAGGGAGCCAAAAGCAAAACAAAAGATAAGACATTCTCTCTTTTACAGAGGCGGAAAAGAATTGAGTCTCCTCATTACTCCAATTCTATATTTTTGGTGCCGGACCTCAAACACTGACGGAAGGGACATGAAGGGACATCAGCACTTCTGTGTTGTTAACCACTCTTCAATTTAACTCAGAAATTGAGCCATGGTGCACTGCCAGTGCCCTTCCCGACTGTTTGATCTGGAGACAAAGCTTTGCTGGGCTATGGCTTTGGACAGCTTTCTCCGTCTTCTTAACCAAAAGATACACCAGGAAAATACCCAAGCCAATCAGCAGAAATCCTGTTATCATGGTTCTGAATAGATAAATATCTTCCACATCCTCAAGAGAAAGCATTGACAGACACATAAGTCTCCATTTGTCCCACAAGTCCCTCACATACCCGGCAGCCACCATCCCGTGTGGACACACGGGTTCCCCCGGACCCGCCTTTCTGTGTGAAAAAAGGGTGTCAATTGCTTTGAAGGTCCAGCTGACCAACTCCACGATGCTTTTTGGATTTAGGCAGATATGCTGTCAGGACACGAAGCAAACACACAGACAGGACACAGCCAGCAGGGAATCTGGGGCGGGAGCAAGATAAAGTGCGTCAGCACTCTCTGAAAACCGGAAGAGACGATTTACCTGCTTCTAGATCTGTCACTGTATGAATGAGAGTTATTGTCCAGTGTACGTTAGTGTAACCTGTAGATACCGTAGAAACCGTTTTACTTCTACTTGCATCATTAGAATAATAAAGTAATAATTGTTGTAGTTGAGTACTGTTTCTGTTTATTGTACCCTCCACTCATTAAGAGCTGCTGTAAAATAAATCATATATTTTTATAGAAATGCTACTGCTGTTGTTCTGCATTTCATGCACTAATGAGGACAGTTTCACATCATGATGATGGTGTGATGAGATCATTGTAAAAATTGATTTAGTAAATCTATAGTGGACCGAGAAGACACACACTAATGAAGGCTTTTGTGGCCGTTGCCAGACTTCCTGCCTCTGTGTTACTGCTCAGTTATCAGCTGCTCTGGTGTTAACAGACAACTCCTGCCACATGATGCCCGTTAATTCACAGCAAATTACATTCAATTCTGTACCACCAGGAGCATCCACTGGCAGTTACTCTATTTTTGTGGCCCTCTTACTGTGGTTCTGTTGTAGAATCATGGGAAGGTTTTTATTTTATTTTTCATCTAGGTTTTGACAGTGTTACATACATCAGATTAAGTCAATACTTCAAGTCTGGACATTTTCTTGCATAAAGAAGAAAAAACAAAAATTAATAAAATAAATGTATAAAAGAATATTTTGTTCAGGCCCTTCGGTGTGCATATGATCTAGGATTGAACTGCATATTTAATTTAAGAATTGACTGATACACAAGAGGGAGTCAGTTACTTTTGTCACCAAGAATATAGGTTCCCTTTAAACATTGGTGTTGGTTGAGGGGCATAATTGGTCAGGCGTGGATCCTCCTGAAAATTTTGAGTGTTAAATGCTTCATTTTCTGCATTCTGGTGAGTTGTTAATGCATCAATGATGTTACTTTTTTGTACAAGTTTATGAAGTAAACAAATAATGAGCAAAATAATCCAGAACATAAACAATAATATCAACTAAGTGAGCAACAACCTTACTAAATTGCAGCGAAAACTGACATATATGTACTTTTTTAAAATGCCAGTGAATCTACATATAACATTGTTATGTGTTGTACTCTTTTTAACTAAATCATCGATAAGACAAAAAGGAATATTTAACTTATTTTGTGCATTTTGATGTGAATCTGTCACAGTATCATTAGACAAAAGATGTACTAAATCAACAAAGTGAACAAAAAAGAGAAAAATGAATAAAAATGACCAAATAATCAAAGAAACCAAAAAGAATGAACAAAATAATTAAGAAAATTAAAGCTGCAAGTAGCGACAATCGGCCCGAGCCTCTGGTGAGTCTAGCCATGAGCAGCCAGACGCCGCGCCAGGCCGACATCACTGTATGTCACGGTTCTGTTCAGGTTTCATGTCAAGTATGTGACATTTGATGCAAATCTGATGATGTACTATAGAATTACATTGACTTTGTGAAAGTGGTGAAGGTTTGCCATTCGCCATGTTACCATGCAACACTGTCATTATTGACATATACTGTAGAAGTACAGTAATTAAACCATGTATCTGATGAAACATGTCAAATTTGGTTGACAAAAGTATGTTGAAGTTATAACCACTTCCTCTTTTTTGGCGAGTGGAGTGGAGTTGGTCTGACTCAAAAAGCTCTTCTGGAAGGCTGATTCGTGGGGCTGAACTACAAACTGATGTTTGAGCAGATTTTCATTGGGTAGAACCAGACGGACTTTAAAGTGGTGGACAAACTGAATATTTGCACATTACAGCAAAATGAACCTGCAAAACATTTGAGCTGAGGAGCAGCAGGAACATACATACTGAAGTACATAAGTACTGTACCTGGTGGGACAAGGTTTAAATGTGCTATTTCAGGGGTCTGCAACCTGGGCCTCTGTAGCTCTTTTACAGTGGGTCAGTGGTAGAGTTAATCAAAATGAACAAAAATAAGAATAAACTAAATAAATCATGAATAAAATTAAGATAAAAAATCCACAACGTAATCAAGAGCATTTAAAAATCTATTAAAAAAATCAACAAAAATTGAACAAAGCAGTCAAAATAACAAAATTAAAAATAATCAACTCAAAATTAATAAAAAATTATCAAAAATGAATAAGATAATAAAGAACATGAATACAAATAAACAAAAAACCCCCAAAATAATCAGCAAAATGAGCAAAAATGTGCAAAATTATAAACTTAATTCAACAAAACTGATCAAAATGATTTTAATGAGTTGCCAGCTACAATGTTTATTATATGTCATGCGGCACATACAAGGTTCACAAATTTTTGCAGCTCTACACACATATTTCTTCTTTCTTTCTGTCCAAAACCAGTTCTTTAGATAGTAAACATTACCGACCCCTGTACTGTTTGAACCACAACATTTGAATATTTCAAAGTAGACAGCTGGACAGTTACAGAGAATTTCACTGGACTGAACAGTGGTCTTTAGCTCGTAACCCACATGCAGATGTAGTAAAACCGCTTGATTTGTTGCTACAGAAAATCTGTAGGAGTCCAACAGCTGACCAGCCACATCTGCCCTAGGATGATTACACAATAATAATTACACTGGTCACAGGAATCCAAGAGCTACTGCTCCATGAACTGTTTATTTACGGAGTCATCAACCTCCGGACAATTTCATCATGGGAAATAAACAACCAGGGTCGCGTCCTTCACTTGTGAAATATGTCAACTTGTCTGTGAGGCACTGTGTTAATAAAACATTGTGGCACTGAGACATAAAACTCAAATATTGGGTGCGCACACACAAAGACGCAGAACCTCACATCCATACCAGTCAGACCATCTCAGATCAGGGTAAAATAACAGAGCGCCACATTCCAGCTTGGATGCAGTTCAGACATTATTCGGATTTTCAACTGAGAAACAGTGAAGATCTCAGTATGTTACACAGTAAGCTTGAGAATGACATAAAATTATGGGCTTTATTCAAACAAAAGAAAGTCTCAATGCAAAGCGCAAACAAAACCAGACTATTTAATTACATAAAGTAAAGAAAAAACGGAAAACAAAATCCTCCTGACCCGTTTTCTTTTTGTTATTGGATAAGCACTACAGTAACATATTCAGTAAATGTTTCTATTGTCATTATGACATGGGAAGGGTTTTCCCCACCTTAGGGCACATCCAGGTCCCACACCTCCTGCCCCAGTGTTGGAGGTCTACATCAGGGGTGGGTGCAGTAAACAGAAACAATACTCAAGTAAAAGTATTCTTACTTTATAATATGACGACTCAGAGAAGTTAAAAGAGTTAAAAAGACAGCTCCACAACCAGGCAAATGCAAAAATACATGCTATATGATTATTTTGATTGCTTTTTACTCTGTTCTTGGCTTATTTTGTTGTTCTTTGCTCAATTTTTAGTCTTTTGGTTAATTTTTTGTTAATGCAAGTAACTATTTTATTCATTTTGTTTCTTATTTTGTTCAATTTTGTTGGCCATATACTGTAGCTCATGTTTCTTAATTTACCTCACTATTTTGTTTATTGTGTTGATTTTGTTAGGTCATATAGTTGCCTTTTGGTTCATACTTTGCTAATTTTGTCCTATATTGCTTCATTTCTTTGATTAAATCTGTTAACTTTTAATCATTTTGTTGCTTATTTTGTTCAATTTTGTTGTTCATGTTTATTAATTTACTTGACTATTTTGTTTATTGTGTTCATTTTGTTGCTTATTGTTTGCTTATTATGGTAATTATTAATATTTTTCTTCATTTATTTTAATGTATATGTTAATTGCGCACTTTGTTGCATTGTTCATTCCAACTCTTTTGGTTTGACAAACTAGCAGCACAGAATACGACTGTTCTTTATCATTTGGAGACAAAAAAATGTCTGTTAAAACAAGTTTGGTGAGAAGATGACTGCTATTCATCGAAAAGCCAAACGCAACTAAGGACAAGTACATGCTTTGCAAGACAAATATTACTGAGTAAGACTAAAAAGTATTGTGCAAAATACCTACCTTTATAAGAGTAAATGTACTTGAGTACCACCATGTATGTGTTTTATTGCATCAGGAGATGGATTAAAGTAAAATTTGATCATAATTGCTTGTCTGTGAAATGAATCACAGTTTTCATTCAAAAAAATAACAGACATAATCAACAGGCCAATTTATAGCACATCTCGTCATTTTATTGAGTTTCTCTCTGCTGTTTGAACAAACACACCTTTTTAAAAAATGGTGTTTTAACTGTTTTCATCTGGCTGTGATGCCTGTAAAGCATGTCGACTGACGACACTGTGTGGGGGCCGGGGGGCTCTCACGGGAAATCTACTAGTTTGTTTGGCGGGAAACAGGAGCCATAAACAAATTGACGGCGGTGGAGGATTTACAGCTTCCTGATGCATACATTTCATTGGTGGGACAATCCCACCTGCTCAGCCATGGCTCATTGTGACAGACTGCAAAGAGGCCGCCTGAAAGACTAACCTGCTGCTCTGGTGAGTTAGGATGTACCGCTAATCCTCTGTTGAACAGTACTGAAGTTAGATGTACTCAAATTGCAGAGTTGGGCTTCATACAGTAAATTCAAACACGGATGCACTGTTTGCTGAACAGACAGAAATGTATCTATGACTGCACATGTTTAATGTCAAGCAACTCCAACCTTTTTCTTGATTTGACATTTATTAAATGAAGACGGCGCTGAGAATATCTCAAGAACTGGTCATCTCATCCTTTTTCTAATCCAAAATTTTTGCCATTATGTACTTGTTAGTGTTTAAATCTCAAGGACTATGAAAAGTAAAAAATACAAGACACTGCTGATGTTTTAAAAGTATCCTTTGTGTACTTTTTAGTGTGTACTACAGAATAGGACCTTATACGTACGTGACATAAAAAAACAAATAAAACATTGACTAACATGACTACATACTGCATAATATGCTTTATGTTGCACATTACATTAGTATGCAACCACTGATGCATTTATTTTTATTACAGGTTCCCTTGACTATAAAGCCTGGCTATTGTATTACATCCTAGATTGTAAGGCAGTGTTTTATTGGGAGCTAATAAAAAGCAAAATTCATCTGCGAATGCTTGACAGTTTCCCCTCCAGGAGAAATGCACTGGGCATATTGTAAAAACCAGTGATAATTATCTTGCAATATTAGTTTTATTACTGGAGGATACATCCCAACCACATGCTATTTTGTGTTATAATTCCAATGCTTCACTGACATGTCAGGATGGGGGTTATACCACGGAAGGACAGAGACAAAACCAACAACAGAGCAGTCTAGACTTGGTCTGTAATATATGGTTTCGACAATACCACTCTTCTAAAAGTCATATTCATCCCCTGAAAGACAGTGTGATATCCTTAACACACAATTTGTAGGAATGAAATTACCCACCGCATTGGTTTTCTCATGATTTATTCCTTTCAGGTAATGCCGCTGCATGACAGAAGGGAATGATTACTTAGGCAGTGTGTGTTTTGCCAAAGCCAAACATTTATCTTTCAAGCCATTTTCTGCTCTCCACCTCATATATATTGAGGTTTTAGCATATCTCCTGGCCACTTACCTTCTTGTGCGGAAAGTATAGACCCAACAGAAGAGAGACCTCAGCATGACCTGCCCCTCATCCCCAGTGGAGCGCAATATACTGTACCACAAATGGTTCTTAACCCCAGCTTCCTTTCTCCAGAAACCATTCAGTTTTAATGTAGCAAAAGATCTCTGGTCTAAGGAATGAGAATAATCCTGACTGGAACTGGTGTAAAGCACTTTGTTGCAGTTTCTTTTAACCACACAGGACTGCTTGCTTTTGAGCCCAGCTGGTCACCACTGACACAGATTTGACTACATCACTATCAAGGTTAGGATGTTGTCTCTTCATAGAGACAAACTGTTTGTTCAAACATTTAGCTCTGTATCTGGAGATGCAGAGAACTAGCCAAGCTAACCAAAGTTGGAAAGTCAGGGTAGTGGGCAGGGTTACTGTGACAACCACATAAAATGTTGCATATTAATTAGATCACAACATTCATATTAATAAAAATCTATTTTGAACTATAGTACTAAAACTATAGTAACTAACTATATTCATTTTGCTTCACTGTACAATAACAAGAAAGGAATTCTATTCTATTCTATTCTATTCTCTTCCAGTACTGCATATCCCTGCTAATAGAAAAAAAACATCCAAAAAAACAATAAACTGACAATATCATCCAGATCACCACCAAAATAAGACACTAATTTGGAAATTACATTAATGTCGTTTCTTAAATTTGGTGAATTATTTTATGAGTTAATGGTGCAACTCCTTAAAAGATGCTTTCTTGATTTGTGATGAAGAATATGACCTGGATCCTCTTCTGCTGTACATCAGTCCTAAGCTGGGATGAAATTTCAGGAGTCATCTTAGGAACATACAAAGAACAAAATAAACCAAGGCAAAAACATAACATCCAACAAAGTTAGAGGCAACAATTGCTCTTTTCACCAGGTTGTCCAGCTTTGTGTTGATAGAAGTACCTAGAAATGCTGATATGAAAACTACCTCAGGCAGATACTTTGGACTCACACCGATTGATGCACTTTTGAGCTGTGATTCTACTTGAGTGATGCTGAACAAGTATGACACATACTGTATGGTTTTTGAAATCACAAAACCCTCAGGAGACACTACAGTATTTAGATAAAAGAATGCATTAGAAGATAATTTAGCTGATGCAGAAAGAGGTGAATGATATATTTTGTAGATATGTAGTAGGCTGCCAAACAGTAGGTGTGACTGTGGTGGCCATTTCCATGACACAAAAAAGGAGGATACTTTGCAGCATTAAGTGAAACAAGGATAATTGCAACATATAAAACTCTAGCGTACTCCTCACTACAATACAATTTTATCCTCGATACCAGTGGTATCATGATACAATGATTCTGAGATACTCTGTTCACCACAACAAAATTTGAACTCTGATATACTGTATTATGGTGTGTGTGTAACAGAAGAGAGAGTATACAACAAAAGAATGTGGAAAAAAAGTTCATCTGGTGAACACTGAATTGCTCAAACAGTGATTCAGTCTTTTGATGACTTGTCTGAAATGTCTTTGCGTCTCTGTGCAGTATTCCACCTGTATTTTAACTGATTTAAGTCCCTGTTCTCAGTATCCTGCTATTCAATTTGGCCTCAGCAAAATCCACCTTCATCCACATACACCCAACACATATTCACTTTCACTCCTGTCCGGTAGGCACGGACCACAGTTGTTGGTTACAGATGATTTATTGTCACCGCCGTCGAAGTATTGACATACAAAGCACAATTAAACATGGTTCATACAATATATAAAGATATGTACCGCATACAAAAAATAAGGTACCTCGCTGGCTGCACCCCTGTGGGAATGAGTCCACCTTGCGGCAACACTTCAACTTCCTTGTCTTAAAGTGTTACATCAAAATGAGTTTTTAGGTTGAAGTGTTAAATAAGTAAAGAAATCATATATGCATGAAAAATAAAGAGGTTTAAATAAAATACTATGCAAATCATAAAATGATAACATAAATAATATGTATGGCAGTTAAATTCACTTCATATAGCTCATTCACAAAATTAACATTTTGATTTAAAATCGTCTTCTTCTTCTTTCGGCTGCTCCCCTCAGGGGTCGCCACAGCGAAATACCAATGATTCGCATGTTTGATTTGGCATAGGTTTTTTACGTCGGATGCCTTCCTGACACAACCCTCACAACAAATCAATTTGGCATAAAAGCTTCCTACAGGAAATTAATGTATATTTGCTCAGTGAAACATTATACATAACAAGCAAACTGCATCATATCGAGGGCATGCCACTGACAGAAGTCCTGCGATCACGTTGCCGTGATAACGCCACTATTACATTGACGGTGGGTCCTACCCTGCAGTGGAGATACGCAGTGACTGAGAGGACCGAGGACCCCTTAGGGTTAGGGGGTTAGAGTTGGGGGGTTAGGATTAAGGGTTAGGGTTAGAGTTAGGTTAGAGTTAGGGGTTAGGGTAAGATTAGGGTTAGTGCTAGAGGGTTAGGGCTAGGACCAGGGGGTTAGGGTTAGGGGTTAGGGTTAGTGGGTTAAGCTAGGTTTAGGGTTAGTGGGTTAGAGGATAAGGTTAGAAGATTAGGGTTATGGTTATGTGTAGGTTTATAGCTAGGGTTGGGTGAGGATAGGGTTAGGGTTAGGGTTAGAGCTAGGGCTAGGGTTGGGGTTAGTGTTAGGGTTAGAGCTAGTGTTAGGTTGAAAAGCAGGGTTCCTGGGGGGGGGGCTCCCATCTGTCCAAAACAGAGCTCCATTTGCGGATACGATGCCTCCTCAGTGCCCCTATACAGCTCTGGAAGTGTATGTGTGGACTTTCCACACTGAGTGAAAATTTCTCTAAGTCCTTGCGTTTGAGAAGGGGATTCAAAGAAACTTTTCGTAGAATCCCCTTCTCGGTGACATGGGCGTTTCACTGTGTCATGCCGACTACCACCTTCACAATTTCAGAAACCGGGGTTTCGGAAACCTGAGAACCAGAGCGAAGAGGCTGAAACTCATGGGGATGGTGCCCGTGGACGATGCTCTCCCTCTGGGCCTCTCGGAGTGGACCTCCCCCCTCTCCCACCTGGAGGGGGAGTTAAAGGTCATTTTGAGTGCTTTCAGAAAACGCTCCGTAGTGGCCAGGGGAAGCATCATAGATCCCCGTTTGCCTGAAAGACCGCGGGCCTGGGGTTCCCGCGGGCATGCCTGCGACTGCTCCCGGTTCTCCAGGAGGAGAAAGGTCAGTGTTGACCCGTGCCGGCCCCTGCCGGCTCTGGCACACAGTGCACCCACCTCCGCAGATCCGGACAAGCTCCTCCGTTTCCGGTCAGCTGTCAGGCGAGACCGAGACGCCCCGTCTGCCCCAGCGGATGTCCTCCGGAGCCCGCCCGCCACGAAGCCCCACTGGCGTTTACCCCCGCACCACCCAGCTCGTCCAGGGGCTGGGGGGAACCACCCTGGGCGTCCAGCGGCGGCATCCTCTGGGAACGCAGCCCTTCTCGAGAGCTCGGCATCAGGGATAGCGGCCTCCGCCACCTCCCTCACCTTCACTCGCCGAGCCCCGCGGCTCCAGAAACCCCCCTCTGGGCCCCGGAGCGGGGGTCTCCGGCTCCTAGCCTCGGGAGAGGATCTAGGAAGTAGGTAGGCGGTGTGTAGAGGGCCTGCATGGCCCATCCGGCCCTCGCAGCCAGGCGGGTGCCGGCCCAGGTGGCCTGTCCGGCTCTCATGGCTGGGCAGGTGCCTGGGAGCCCCCCCTCCTCTGTCCCCCCGCCCCCTGGTGTCCTCCCCCATTCCAGAGGCTACCTGGTTGATCCTGCCAGTACCATATGCTTGTCTCAAAGATTAAGCCATGCAAGTCTAAGTACACACAGCCGGTACAGTGAAACTGCAAATGGCTTATTAGATCAGTTATGGTTCCTTTGATCGCTCCACTGTTACTCAGATAACTGTGGAAATTCTAGAGCTAATACATGCCAATGAGCGCTGACCTCCGGGGATGCGTGCATTTATCATACCCAAAACCCACGCGGGGCGTGCCCCTCACCGGGGGAACCTCTGCCACTTTGGCCCCTGTGGCAGCGAAGTCTCATTCGAATATCTGCCCTATCAACTTTCAATGGTACTTTCTGCACCTACCATGGTGACCATGAGTAACGGGGAATCAGGGTTCGATTCCGGAGAGGGAGCCTGAGAAATGGCTACCACATCCAAGGAAGGCAGTAGGTACGCAAATTACCCACTCCTGACTCTGGGAGGTAGTGTTGAAATGACATGACAGGACTCTTTCGAGGCCCTGTAATTGGAGTACACTTTAAATCCTTTAATGAGGATCCATTGGAGGGCAAGTCTGGTGCCAGCAGCCGCGGTAATTCCAGCTCCAATAGCGCATATTAAAGTTGCTGCAGTTAAAAAGCTCGTAGTTTGAACTCGGGATTGAGCTGGTGGTCTGCCACGAGGCGAGCTACCGGCTGTCCCAGCCCCTGCCTCTTGGTGCCCCCTTGATTCTCTTAGCTGAGTGTCCCGCAGGGCCCAAAGCATTTACTTTGAAAAAATTAGAGTGTTCAAACCAGGCCCCGGTCGCCTGAATACCACAGCTAGGAATAATGGAATAGGACTCCGGTTCTATTTTGTGGATTTTCTGTCCTCTGAACTGGGACCATGATTAAGAGGGACGGCTGGGGGAATTTGTATTGTGCCGCTAGAGGTGAAATTTTTGGACCGGCGCAGGACGGACAAAAGCAAAAGCATTTGCCAAGAATGTTTTCATTAATCAAAAATGAAAGTCTGAGGTTCGAAGACAATCAGATACCGTCGTAGTTCCAACCATAAATGATGCAGACTAGCGATCCGGCAGTGTTATTCCCATGACCTGCCGGGCAGTGTCCAGGAAACCAAAATCTTTGGGTTCTGGGGGGAGTATGGCTGCAAAGCTGAAACTTAAAGGAATTGATGGAAGGGCGCCACCAGGAATGGAACCTGCGCCTTAATTTGACTCAACATGGGAAACCTCACCTGGCCCGGACACGGAAAGGATTGACAGATTGAATGCTCTTTCTCGATTCTGTGGGTGATGGTGCATGGCTGGTTGTTGTTGGTGGAGCGATTTGTCTGGTTAATTCTGATAACGGACGAGACTCTGACATCTTAACTAGTTACGTGGCCCCCGTGCGGTCAGTGGCATTCAGCCACGCGAGATTGAGCAATAACAGGTTTTGATGCCCTTAGATGTCCGGGGCTGCACGCGCGCCACACTGAGTGAATCAGTGTGTGTCTATCCTTCGCCGAGAGGCACGGGCAACCTGCTGAACCCCACTCGGGATGGGGAAACCCCCTTCCGCCCCATCGCCCGCCGCCGCCACCGAGGGTTGGGCTGTCGGGCAGCGGTGACGCCGAATCTAACCCTGTCTGCACAAGGAGGCCTCTGGAAAAGCATGCCTGAAAAATGTATGACTCTTTGCGGTGGACCACTCGGCTTGCACGTCGATGAAGAACACAGCTAGCTGTGAGAACTAATGTGAATTGCAGGACACATTGATCATCAACACTTTGAACACACCTGGCAACCCGGGGTTCCTCCCAGGGCCATGCCTGTCTGAGGGTCACTCTGTCATCTATTGGCAACCCCCATGTTCCCGCGGTTGGGGCCATCGCAAGCGGGTCTGCCCACCTACGTCCCCCTAAGTTCAGACTCCACACTCTGTGAAGCTTATGGTGTGGGGTTTTATTGCATCCACTGCATTGTGTTCTTGTTGACCTTGTCCCGGGTCTGGTTGTTGGGGGTTGAGGGTTTGATAAAGTCCATAAGTCGATTGACTTGTCTCAACATCCCCTCTGGAAAGACCTGTGTGGCTATGGCCTCATCGATGATATGCTTATGGTAGATTGCTTGGATAGGTTTAAAATATATTTTGCTGATTTGTCTAATTTCCGGGTCTAGAGGCTGGTTGAGTATCTGTACAGAGTGTGTATGCGGATGTGTATGTGTGTGTGTGGATTGGTTAGGGGTAGGGCTAGGGGTTAAGGGTTGGGGTTAGGGTTAAGGGTTAGGGTTAAGGATTAGGATTTATGGTTTAAGGTTAGGGTTAGTAGGGTTCAGGTTAGGTTTAGGGTTAGGGGTTAGGGTGGGTTAGGGTCAGGGTTAGGGTTATGTTAGGGGTAGGGTTAGGTTAGGGTAGGAATTAGGGTTGTGGTTAGGGGTTGGATTAAGTGTTCGGTTGGGGTTAGGGTAGGGTTATGGTTAGGGTTTGGGTTAGACCCCAAAGTTCCTGTGGTGGAAATGTGGCTAATGCTGGCTCCTTCACAGGATGCTAACTGGGTGGGGCAGGCTGAACATAAGGAACTTGTGACTAGACTTGGTTCAAAAACATAAATATTACCTGTGGTTGGCAGGAATATAGAATGTCGACATTTTATCCAGTGACTAGGTTGGTGCAAGACAGGCAATCTGATTTGACCGTTATTAAGCTGGTGTTTTAGCTTTCAGTGATGTCATATTTTAAATCCAATCCTGAAGGGATAGGGCAGACTAAATGTCATGGTAAATATGCTGCGCTCTGTCTGTTTAAAACCTCTCTGGCAGTGCAGTTCAGTAGGGCACTAGATCTGTCATAATAGCATCCACTGGGTGAGGTCACAGAAGGCCAGTGAGTCCTGAGCTGAATGTGTTTTACTGATGGAATCTTGTGGTGTGAGAGGAGCCCATTACTGTGAGTCACAGACATGAGTGAAAAATGAAATGGCTTTTCAAAAACTGGGTTGCTGTAACATTTTTGGTGCCATATACTGTAGTAGTGGAGTAACTGTGTCATTTGCAGAGGGGGGGAGTGGGTGATCAAGTCAGCAGCTCAACAGGCTAGGGAAAGATGGAATGATATGAGAGCAAGGTGTAATTTCCTGGGAGACCCCCAGAGAATCCCAGCTCCTGGATGGGAACTGTCACAAATTGAAGATGCACTGTAGTAAAACACACACAAGCTCGATTTCTTTTGTGACAATGCACATACACACCCAAGTGCCAGATCTCTGTTTTGCACTTTCTGTGGCAGTAATTGGCTCCAGAAGCAGCTCCAGATGCTAGTGGGAAGAAATGGGGCAAATAAAACAAATTTAATTGCAAATAAGTCACCTAGTGAGTTCAGTTAGATATTCTCCTCCAGGGCTTCTGGAAAGAAAAAAATAAGACAAAAGGGGAAAAAGTAAACCTACTTTACACCCAAAAGAGTACTGGCCTCACCTGTTAGGTTAATTGGATTTTCTAACATACACAGGATGGATGTGATTATCGATAGTACAGAGGCACTTTTGAATTTTCAAATTATTTTCCAGGCCTGAAGAGGGCAGGCAAGTATTTATTTAAACTCTGACAGCGCTTCCACCAAATACAAAATATGCTATTCAAAATAAGACCGTTAATGCAGATTCATGTCATTTCATTGCCACAGAACTTGCAGAATTTAGTAGAATTTAACAAAATGAAGCTCTCCTCTGTATCCCATAAACATATGTACAATAGCACTGTATTCAAACCTCTGGAGGAAACATTTGTATCAGATCCATTAGTTCCGCCAATGTAGTAGTGACAATAGCATGATAACTGCCCAGCAGGCAACAGCAATCAGATGAAATAGAAGTGTATTTCTCTGTGACGTGAGCCATAAAAAGCATCCATCCAAAGAAGCGCATGTGTGTTCAAACAAAAGCCAACACAGTGGCACATGTCTGGAAAGCAGAAAAACACCTGTCCTCTTATCTTTATGATGCTGTAGTGGTGGCTGAGGATTTTACTACAGCGAGAGTTTCCCTCATTCTCATCCTTTTGTTTTCTGTCCAGGGGAGTTAATGCCTGCTTCAGTTTGGTTACCATTTATGGATGCAGAGATATTGCAGTGGTAAGTTCTGAATATGTGTCCAGAATAACACAGTCTGATTTATTACTCATAATACTCTACAGCTCACTGCTAACTTCAGGGGAAACAGAAAAAAAGCCGAGGTGGGTAGTACTCAAGTATATTTATTTACATGTACTGTACTTCAGTAGCTTTTCTTTAAAAAATGTACTTCGGAGAATAATTATTTTTCAGAATACTTTTTCCATTTGTGATGGAAAAAATGTTCCTTTGCGCATATCACTTTCAGACCTGGGTTAGTTGCCCTTCTTTTGTCAGTTCATACCAAGGGGCAACGACCGGGGCTGTTCAGTGAGGCCAATGCGGAAGTAACTTTAAGTTGTAATCCCACTGCTTGGCCACTGGGAAACTGGTCATCCAGCTCCAAGAAGCTTTTTTCCCATAGAGATACATTGGACCTCAATCTGAAAATACTAAGTGAATACATTTTTTTACATGGGTCATCATGGTCTCAAACCTTTTATTTGGACCCTCTAATAAATAATGTGGTGGTCCATCTTTAACTTTCTGCCCCGTTATTAAGATATTACAGCAAATAATCCAACAAATTATTGCTGTGCTGGGGTTTGATTGACATGTCACTATAGCAACAGCTCGCTAGCGAAGTCGGACCGATTTGGACCTTTGTATCTTCTATTTAGTCAATATGGGCATAGTTGTACTGTACACTCGACTGCAGCTGTGGGTAAGTGTTTACACTAACAACACCGTAATGTGACTTTGTTTGACACTACGTGATGACGTTTTAAAAATGAGCAGGCAGACAAAATGTCATCTTCAGGTGCAGACAACGTCATGTTTCATTAGGCCATGGTGTTTCTTCTCTGACCTGTCTGGCGGAGCTGTTGTGGTTGTGGATTTTCATGTACTGATTTGTCAGTGCCTTCAGTTTATTGGTAATCTGTTTTTGGGGCAGACAGATGCCTCTCTGGATCATCAGCTTCGCTATGTTGGCATACACTATGATGTCCCTCACTGTCAGCTGCCTAGGTATTTCCTCCTCTCCGCGTATGGTGAGGAGCTCCTGGATCTCTTAATCTTGCCAGATACCCATCCTTTTTGGTCAAAGTTTGTTTACAAGCTACAGTTACATCACTGGAGTGTGCCCTCATTCCTAAAAAATATAATTCATTTTCCCCCAAGTCCCGCCTCACTGTTCCGGCTGTTACCAACCTGGGTTGCTGCCTTTCACATGGCAATCAACCGCAGTCAATCATTTGATGAGAAAATTGTTACATTTTTTGCTCCTCATGCCAACCCAAAACAGAGAAATTGAACAGAGCAGTCAAATAAGCAAAAATTAGCAAAATAATTATGTAAATCATCAACAAAATACAGTGGTGCCCCTGACAACAAACGCTTCTGACAACAAAAAATTCGGATACCAAAAAAATCTGCAAAAAATTTGCATCGGACAACAAATTTTGACCCGGACAACAAAAGTCACTTCCGGGTCTGGGCCAAGAAGGACCCAAAAGTGGAG
>JAQQAE010002800.1:0-21501 GCA_029823295.1 Pseudamia nigra | reverse complement strand
TGTCAATCAAACCCCAGCACAGCAGTGATTTGTTGGATTATTTTCGTTGCGTCTTGGTTATGATATATGTTTTTGTGTGAATGTGTGTGTCTTAGCTTGTCTCACAGCCCTGTGTTTACATGATAAAAATGTTTGAGTCCTCCCGTGAAGTCTGGATGTATGTTGCGATGGAAGCTGGTTATTTGCTTCCACCACGTTGAAGCTAATGACTTCGTGTCGTCTACATTCTCGGTCTCAGCTCGTGGACTCATTCTGCGTAGAAAACATTCTTCCATAAAAATCCCAACACTCACTCATAGGTGCCTATTTTTTTCCCTCCTCTGCAGCAACAATATTTTACAACGCAGCTAACAGCTTATAAATGATGTCAGCTCACTTCGATAAATGATCACTTCTTTCGTATTAATTCACGTATACACTAAAGCTAAAATGTCAAATGATTTTTATAATTTTAAAGCATCAAATTCTCCGGCACCTGATTACATCTTGGACCTTTAATTGCGTATCATCCACAAGGACCCTTGCAATCTGCAAATGCTGCTCTCAATGGCCCCAATTTCCAGACTGAAAAATAAAGGTGACAGCATTTGACGTCGGTAAACAAGCTCAGGATAGCTGGGTCTATTATCACGTTTAAAACTTTTATAACGTATAAAACCTTTAAACGTATAAAACCTATAACTGTTCCTCTACTCATTCTAATCTTTTCTCTGATGTTACATTTTTCTGCTTTAATGTATTGCTTTTATGTGCTGTGTGCAATACGTACACGTTTTATTGGTGCTTCTTATCATTTTTGATGTAATTTTAAACCACAATGAAAATAAGAAAAAGCCCCCATTAAGTGAAATAATATTAATACATTTGAGCAAAAAACCTGAGACAGTGAGGTTTACTCTGGTGTGGCTAAAATGTTCGTCCTTGAAGGGAAGGAAAAACAAGACCTGGACGTCCTGAAAGTCAAATAACTTTTCAAAAACTCAAACTTACTACACAACTAGCACCTCAGGAAAGGGGGGGGTCACACTGTATGTCATCTTCTCATGGATAACTGAACAGAACAAATTTCACCGCACAGGTATTAAAATTTCCTCCAGTCCTAATCCTTCCCCTGTGATAGGCTGATCTGCGTTTGCATTTGGATGCCGAGTGAGCTGTCATATCTCATTCAGAAATGAAAGAGGGTTATGGAAATATGAGTGATGAGCCAGGTGAAACTTGGCCGCGGCTGGCAACATTTACACAGAAACGAATAAACCTCTTTAGTCATCCAGAATTACCACTCTGCATCCCAGATGAAGCACCGTGAGCCAAATTGTGCCTGCTGGGTGTTGTCTGTCATCTACACATCCCTAAATACGCTTTTAGAGGGTGTTGGAAACCTCACTGAGGACACTCCGACTGTCTTTTGGACCTGAAATCCTACCACAAAGTCGCACATCAGACTGCTTTTGGGACACCCCCCCCCCCCCGGTTTGTGATACTAATCTCATCTGGAACACCATCGCTCCATACTAGCTTTTATCTAAACGCAGCTCTTTGCATGTTTACTGTTCCGAGTAACAGGCTTCGAAGGCAGATACAGTATATGTGAGTGATCTCTGATCTGAGATTTCACCGTAATCTAGATATGACACGCAGCCGTTTTACTCCATCATAGAACTGAACCTAAGCGAATGCATCATTTTTATTTTCCTTTTGGTCACAACCTGCAGACAGAAAACAAAAATGACGACAAATCCATGAAGCCACACATGTTCTGTAACTGTCAGAGTAATTTTATGCATTTCAAACATTATGTGATTCTGAAACCTCATCAGTATGTTTTATTGGGCTTCGCACCATAGTCTGTATATAGAACTGGACAAAGTGACCGTGGCGTCACCCAGCACTTTCTCAAGGGTCGTTTTGAGGTCAATCAGGTCGTCACTTCCTGGACGACATATTGGAGCCAAAAACAGAATGTAACCATATATGGACGAACAGCTGTACGGCTCACAAAGTGTTCATGCCAGGGGACTCATGGGAAGCTAACATTAGCTGCTGGCTTACTGATGCGGTAAAACTTCACCACACAGTGTCAAACTAAGTCACATGACATGTTGTTAGTGTAAACAGTCGAGTGTATGTCATGTATAACTACAAACATATTGAATAAGTAGAACATATGAAGGTCTGAATCGGTCCGACTGAGCTGTTACTATAGCGACATGTCAATCAAATCCCAGCACAGCAGTGGTTTGTTGGATTATTTGCTGTAATATCTTAATAACGGCGCAAAAAGTTAAAGATGGATCATCGCGTTACGTAAATAAAATGTTTGAGACCATGATGACCTATGAAACAAAAGATGTATTGGCTCTGTATTTTCAGATCACGTGTATCTATCGGAAAAAAGCTTCTTGGAACCGGACAATCGGTTCCCCAGTGGCCAAGCGGTGGAATTACAACAGTGGCCTCACTGAACGGCCCTGGTCGTTGGCCTTTGGTCGGTACATAAAACCACAGGAGGAGCTGTGTGTTTAAGAAGAGTTCAGGGAGCACACCCCTACACCCCAATAATATCAATGTGTTTCACTGAAACGCATTTAAAAACAAAGCACGACAGCAGACAGAGTTTCAGAAGAATGGGTCAGAAATGGAAGAAACTGTCCTCCAAAGAGGCTCAACATAAGAGACGTGGAGTCCTGTACAACCTTCACTGGTTTGACAAATGGTGGGATGCTTTTTAAAAATCTCACAGAATGAAGAAGTTAAAGAAAGGGAAAGGAAGAGAAAGAAAGTGATCAAAGAAGGCTGTGAAAGCAATTTTATCTCGAGGATGAGCACTGCACCTGCTATCCCACTCTCTTTTCGCACAATGAATCTTAATGACAGGTGAGCCTGACTGATGCAGGCGTGTTCCGCTCAAGCTCCGATACTGTATTTACCAGCCGGACTCTCCGTAGCCTGATAAAGTGCCATAAACGGACACTTATGAGTGGAAAAAACAAAACGCGACAACAAAACGTTTAATGGGGCTGAAGTACGTGACTCGCATGATAATACACGATGTAATTTCCAGGAAGTGGAGCGCACATTTGATCTTGTTTAGATGTGTCTGCAGGCCACGCGTTGAAAGCCAAGGCTCCCGTCTAAAAGTGTGCGTTTGGGATTATCGTTATCTCGGCTGAACCACGAGCAGAGGGTAAGCGCGGCATCCATGGCGCCCGACCGGACCAGCTACCAGTCAATATGTCAGGGGGAAAAAATAAAAATGCAAAAGCAAAAGCCAAAAGTTGGGCTGTCAAAATGAATGCATTAATCTGGATTAACTCATTTGCATAATTTGATTAAAATATTTAACGCAATTAAAGCGTTAACGCAATTAATGTACAATAACTCATATGTCAAGGAAAAAGTGATGGGATCTTCGGGTCCATTTGACCCACGTCACTGACAACGTCTTTAGTATTTACTGTTTCCAAGTCAATTTAAATGTAAAGGTATAAGAAACAAATGACATTAGTTACTGATGAAAACAATTAATCAAAAACACGTCGATCGGAACGTTCCAGAGGTTCTGTTAAGTTCTACAAAAACACGTAAAACATTCACTATGTCACCTCTCGAGTGTTTTTGCTCCCACAAAATGAACAATGAATGGTTATAAATTGTGATTAATCTAAATTAATCCAGTGACCCTGTGATTAATCAGATTAAAGTTTTTAATCGTGTGACAGCCCTACTAAAAAGATGCGAGTCATACATTATACCAATGTGCTGCAAAGGAAGAACAGAATTAAATTCAAAAGTCTTAATGTGTTGGCTGCAAAAAGTGTCATCTGAATGTTTCATATTTTGTTTACATGAGGCACATTCTAACGCGGTTCCTGTCTCGCACACTAATCGAATGAACTCATTTATGTCGAAAACAATCGACACTGGATGGATTAAAAATGACTCGACAGGGCACTCGCCGTTTGAATTCGTCCACAAAGAGAAGGTACAGCTGTGAAAATATAAATACAGCACACACGTAAAATGACTTTCACACCTTCAACCTTACGTTACGCACCTTTAGAATCCGCGACGTTCTCCATTTTCTCTGTATTGCGTCGTTATTTCATTTCATTCATTAAACGTTAGCATTCGCAATCTGTGACCGTACAGTTGTGCAGGATATGAATGTTTCGTATGTATTTGCATCATATGGTGGTATATTTGTCTCTTTGCTGAATATGGGCTCTGAAGAGGCCGTCAGTATCTGGTCAGATTCACTCGTACAGTAGAACATAGTCGTGTAAACACAGAGCCGATGTTTAATCAAAGTCAAACTGAAGCAAACCCTAAACTGCTGCTGAGGAGATGATCCGGGCTAATACATTAATCCAGCTTTGTGTACCGAAGGATACGTTAGCGTTTAACCTCCCGCACTGAGGCCGTACAGTATCGAGTGGCCTTTCTGGCCGAGGCGACGCAAGTTAATAAGAAAAGGAATCTTCGCTGGAATTTTAATACATTAGGAGGAAAAGAGTGAACCTTATTGTTCCAAAGAAGACTCGGCCGCTCGGTAAGGCGGTAAAAGAAAACCGAGTCGCGGCGTGGCCTGGCGGCGCGGGAGACGCGTCTCCTAAGATTTAAACAGCTGCACAAAACGTCAAGAGTCAGGGGTCGTAAATGTTTCATTTCAGGAAGGTCGGGGGAGCAGTGACCGTGGACGGCTGCTGAGAACGTTTGTTTCAGCAACCGAGACACACAAAACCCGAGACTCCTGCTGTTGTTGGAAGGAGGTCACGAGCTTTATGCCATCTTGCTTCCGCTTTCAACAGTTCACCACATTTTTCATGTACAACCATGTTTAAAGTACTGGTGTCAGTGAAAAACACACCTCCTCTCCATTTCCTTTGTCATAACTGATCTCAAGTCACTAGGAAATGTGTTGCAGTTTGTCCACCTGAAATGGGTTCATCTCATTTCATTAAAGGATTCATGGTGTACTCACCGAGGCAATTGACTGGAGCCACGCTGGAGCACGTTTGACCCCCCCTCCCCACTTCTGCCCTGGTCTGCATTCACACTGACTGCTCTAAAATAGACTGTACCACATGATACCACATTTTGGTCACATACTCACTTCTACTGGATTATACATTATATCAGGTGGCAATTTTCTGTTGTATCACGTTGCGCAGATACAGAGGGAGCAGGAAAAGAGATTTATACAGCGGAACCTCAGGTTGCCAGTGCATCTGCACACTAATTTTTGGGGCTACGAGGAAGACGTCGGCCAAAATTTTGTCCCGTCTTGCAAGGGGAAAAAAAAAAAAAAATTGGGTTGTGAGTAAGATAACTATCGACCGACTGGAAACTTCCACGTGAACTTCATGCTATACATCGCTTCGTATTGTGTTTTTCATTACGGGACCTAAGAAGGATGCTAGTGGCGACAAGAAAACCCGTAAAATGATGTCGATGCAGGTGAAACACGAAATCATAGAAAAACATTCTCGAGGCGGTCGCGTGACCAACCTCACAAAGGAAAACGGTCAAAGCTCTTCCACCGTCCGCACGACACTGAAGCTGAGCGAAGCCATCAAGTCTGTGAATCCTGCTCAGGGAATAACACTGCTTTCTCATTAGCGTCGTCCTCTGCATGACAACGTGGAGGCGCTATCTGCTGTTTACGTTTCGTCCGCCTCTGCAATCAAGCCTCCTTCACCTGCAGCTGTGCGTCTCCAAGGCAAGGTGTCATTCCAAATCGTTTTTACAACTAATTTCATACATTCCTTTTCAGATAATTAACTTCCTTTTCAAATAATAATAATGAATGAACGTGCACATACTGTATCTGGGAGTTTTTGTGGGTGTTGGAACGGATTAATTGGTTTTGCATATATTCCTATGGGAAAATCGGTCCCGTGTCGCGAGTGTGATGCCGGTTGCCCGAGGTTCCGCTGTATATCCGAAATATGCAAGCTGCGTGTGCATGTATTCACGCGTGAGCAACACCGCCTGGCCACAGACCGCCTCCTCCGACCGCGCTGGGGCTGGAGAAGCTTGCCACGCCCGAGCACGGCTGGAATGTACTCAGATTACTCAAACGGTCCGTGCTATTGGCGTGAAACGCGGCACCGCACGGCGTGGATTGACAGTGCGAGTGCGCCGTTAAGGTGACTGTTCAGTGCGGTTTTCGTGCCGGTGCTTGGCTAATCATCAGCAGCGGTTCGACTTCCCTGTTGCCATGCATGATTTGATTCAGACTTTTCACTGCAGTCTTTTCCTGCTGCCTGCCTACATTTCTGACACGTACTCCTGGAGCACTCCTACACACTACAACTACACAGAAGGCACATTCTCCTTCCCATCATGCAGAGGAACGAATAGCAGGAGAGTATATTGGGTCATTTAGAAAAACACCCCCAAGGAGCTGGTGTGTTTGTTGGTTGATGTGTTTGCCCATGTGTTGCGCTTTATGCCATGTATAATAGATACTAGAAATCCTCCAGAGGACTGCAGGTGGAAAACAGTGTGTGCAGTCAGTCATACAGCAGGCAGTGCACTCAGAGGCACAAGAGGAAGCCGTACGTTGACAATGTGACATCCTAGATATAATGACTGGATTCTATTTAATCCAAATGTGCTGGTTTTTGTAGGTATTACACACGACATTCTCTATTCGAACCATCTGTTTTGTTTCCACATTATCACAATCTGAAAGTTCCTCTGGTCTAAGTAACTGCTTTTAAAGTGGAATCACTGACTCAATATTTCAACAGCATAGGCAACAATTTGGAAAAATCGCACCATGTACTATACAAACTGTAGGGTCTGTCCAAATATTCTGCACCTTTGTTGGGCTGACACAAAAACACGGGGCACTTTTTTTTTTTCTTTTAAAATTATAATCTGGTGTGATATAGGAAAAATCGGGCCTAAAATGCTTGTAGACACACCTTGCATAACATGCCTTAAAGCAACAGCCGTCACATTATCCCCCAACTGTTTGCCAAGTTAGCAAGAGTTGATTGCATCATGTCAGAGCTGTGGAACTTTTCCAAGCCCACTGAACTCAAGTACAAAACAGGAGAGAACGCAATATATATGCAACATCAGTGGTTGGGATGGTGGCGCTGACGCTGGAAGCTTCAACACAACAAATCCCATAAAACATTTGCAGAAGGTCTGTGTGGCTGGTTGTGGCGCCGTGAAGGTGAGCCGCTACAGCACAGCGCTAGGCGTCTGCACAAAGCACCAGATGGCAACAAAGCCGGAGCTCGCAACTCGGAAAGCCGCGCTTCATCGTGCAGTTGTGTCTTTGGTGTCGCGCGCCGCTTCACTCTTTACGGCGCTGAATTATTAAATCCCGGCATTTTATCATAAAGTCAGAATTTGTCATTAGTTTGAGTGGCGGAGCCGCATTTGCAAACAATGTTTGCTTTACAAGTGTAATAGTAAACTAAGCTGCGTTTAAAACTGAAGATGTTGGGGGGAAAAAAAATATCTGCAAAGAACAAGAACAATAAGAAAATAAAGGGGATGTTGAAGGTTGAATTTGTGTAGAAAACCACACGTGGTCGAGTAATTATTTACAAAGCTGTATTTTTAATGCTGGTGCGATACATCATTTTATTCTAACTTAGCAATGAAATTCGGATATACTAAATGTAATTTATATTCCTACTGCACATATTCCTTTTTTTCATACTACATAAAATAATCATCCCGATTTAAAATGTTGTGTTCGTGGCGTTTCTCCTCATTCTGTGTCATTTTGTGGGAGTAAAAACCCTCATGACGGAAGGTGATAAATACACTTCACATGTGTTTATTTACACTAAACAGTGGTTTCAGGAGGGTCGAGACATGTGAATAGTTCGTGTTACTCACCGACGTCCAGTGTCTTTATTTTATTTTCAGTTTCATGGACCCTGTGGATTTTCGTCATTACGATGCTTCTTGGTGGTGTTTTGAGATGCAATTTGCAAAACCTTCGTAAATCCCGCGTCCTCGACGATATTAACCCATCTGATGTTTTTTACAAACCACTGTGTCAGTTTGTCAGAGGTCGACTCACTGAGACCCTCGAACAACGTTTTGCTCCGTTATTAAGATATTACGGCAAATAATCCGACAAATGACTGCCGGGCTGGGGTTTGATTACGTGTTGCTATAGTAACTAGTCTTCATATGTTCCATTTATTCAATATGTTCATAGTTTTACATGAGATTCACTCGACTCCAGTTGTGGGTACGTGTTTACACTAACGACACCATGATATGACTGTGTTTAACACTGTTTGGTTAAGTTTTAGCGTCGGTGGCTAACGGTTGGTTAGCTTTCCCTACGCTGCGCTGGCACCGCTGCCATTTGTCCAAGAACGGTTGCATCCCGTTTTTGGCTCTAAGATGTCGTACAAGATGACACTAAAGTACAGTCTATGGCACAGACTGTCCTCGAAAAGTTGAGCTATTTCTGTTAATCTTTCGGTCCGTTCTGTTCTTTTTCTACTTCTATTCACCTGGGGGCGCTGTAGCGCGCCTTATATGAGCGGTGCTGCGCTACAGCGCCCCCACAATTCCCGGTGGTGCTGCACGGTTTTCAGCGGTGCATTGCGCATGCGTTAGTCGCGTTAAAATTTTTAATCAACTTAATCATATAAATGAATTAATCTGGATTAACGCGTTAATTTTGACAGCCCTAATTTAAAACTTATCAGTGACGGATGCGAAAAAGTTCAAGAACCATCACTAGATTTATGTTCGTACTGATTTGATTTTCAGATCATTATGAGGGGAAAAAAAAAAACATTTCCTTTAGGTTCAGGGTCAGGGATGTTGTATTTATCTGAAAATGGCGGTCAGATTAACGCAGAGGTCAAGCTTTAACGTGCTGTCCACATGCTAATTTTTGCCTTGTGGCAGGAATTTTATTGTTATTCCAGGTTGTCAAATGTTCCGCTCATCCTCAAAAACCTGTCATTGCTCTCGGTGAGCTGTCTACCTCCAGATGACACGTAGCCCGGGGGTAAGAACAGCATCTCTAAAGCTACCACAGGCGTGGAAACAGCAGATGGCATGAGAAAAGGAAAAGTAAAGTCCTGAAAGAAAGAAGCTGCATTGTCTAACTGCTACTGAACATATCTGTTCATACTGCAAAAAAAACACACCACCGGTCGAATGTTCGGACATACCGTCTCGCTCTGTGGTTTTTCTTTGAGTTTATTATTTTTAATATTGTACATTAATGCTGAAGACCTTCGAATTGTGAAAAAGATGAAACGCTGTGATGAAAGTGGCTCTCAAGAGGACCGTCCCAGGAAAGTAAAACCAAGAGCTACTCAGCCTCAGAAACTGGGGACAGTCCTCATGAGAGCCACTTTCATCATCGCATTTCATCTCTCACACTGCCGGACCATCATTTCTTTAACTAATGGACTGTCTTTTCTTATTATTTATCTGCCTCTTCCAATAATATGGATTTGTACAGAAGTTGTAGTAACACTAATGGGAATATTGACTCCGTACCTGTGGTAACTTACAGTTGTAACCTACCCCCGACGGCCGCTTAGGCACCGTTCAGTGGGCTCCAAGAAGCACCGACTCCCACCGTTACAGTGGACTTCTCTCTGAAAATACTAAATTAATTCATTTTTGTCATGAGCCACCATAGTCTCAAATGTTTTATTTCGACCCTCTAGTAAGTGATCAGCTGGTGCATGTTCCAACTTCTTCTGTTATTATGATACTATGGCAAATAACCCATCAAATCACTGTATGAATGCACTGAATGTATAACTATGAACATATTGAATAAATAGAAGATATAAAGGTCCAAATTGGTCCAACTTCACTAGCGAGCTGTTGCTATAGCGACATGTCAATCAAACCCCAGCACGACAGTGATTTGTTGGATTATTTGCTGTAAAATCTTAATAACAAAGCAAAAACTTAAAGATGGATCCAAATAAAACGTTTGAGATCATGATGACCCATGAAAAAAAAAATGTATTCACGTAGTATTTTCAGATAGAATCACATGTATCTATGGGAAAAAGCTTCTTTGAGCTGGACGATCGGTTCCCCGGTGGCCAAGCGGTGGAATTACAACTTAAACTTACTTCTGCATCGGCCTCAATGAACAAACCCGGTCACTGCCCCCTGGTTCTTTCACAGTTTGGATGTACAACCCTGAAGGAGAACATGTGTCCAAACTTTTGACAGCTGGCGTAACTATCAGGAGCTCCAACTTGAAATGTGATGAACTATTGAACTATTAATTGGGTTTGCCATCTGATGAAATTGGGGGCATTCTTTGGGAAAAATGCAGTTCCTTTGTCCTTTTTTGACCAGGGAACTACTACTTCCTTTGACATTTTTGACAAAGCTGTCACTTCACTTAAGACTCTTGTTCAATTTTCCCAACAACAGAAGAACACGGACAACGGTCCAGTCAATGGAATGAGTAAAAGAGTGGAAACTGGATGTGAAGTTGGAACAGCCTCCCAAAAACAGACTTCCCTCAGCACATGCACGGTCATACTCCGACAACCGCTTCAGCATCGAAGGCTTTAAGGAACCACACCGTCACCATCTCCTTTAGAGAGTCTCGGCCTGCATTTCACAAACAGTGGGACACGATTTGGGGGTCAGCACTGTGCTGGGAGAGGGTAGAGTGAAACGATGCACTGGGGGAGGTTATGAAAATCTCATCTCTATCTGGAGCCGTTTAAATCGACACTGGAAAAGACGTTTGACATCTAAATAGCAGCAGAGGTTGTTTAAGCGCGTCATCACTGTTCGTTTCCTCTGCCTCGTGCCCTTTAAGTCAAACACAGCCTGAAATTCAAGATTTCCAAAGATTTCCAAATGTCAGAAAAGTCCAAATGATTTGGTGCTTTCCTAACAAGTCAAGTTTTGCTTGTTACTTTATCATAAAAAGCATATGCTGTGAAGTACATCTGAATATGACATGAATGTACTTGAACATGGAGTTTCAGTATTTTTTTGTTTAGTTTAATAACCATTAAAGCAGTGCTTTCAAGAAGTAATTTTAGTGACAAAAATAACTTTACATTAAAGACCGTTGGTATTAAACGTAGTTTTTTTTTGTATCTGCTTTAGTGTTAAATGAAATGCTTGCCCAATAATCTGCCTCCGTGAGTAGGTTTTCTATGAAGCGGAGAAACGATCACCACCCCACACACCGCTGAGAAAAAGGAAATGGTCTGCAGCCAATTTTCACTTCCATCAACAAGCAAAAATACACTTAAAAAGGGGCCATTGTGATTTTATACTATATTCATGTCTTAATTAGCACATCGGCATCTAACGGCATTAAAATGATACATCACAATGTCACATTTCAGGAGTTAGTAGATTTAGCTTTGCTCAATTGGAAACATTACAAAAAACAACTGACATCAAGTGGCGTGAATCAATGAAACCGATAAATCCTGTCATTTCTGTTTGTATAATAACGTAAGACTTTAAACAGATTAAACTTTATCGGTATGTTTACTGCTAAACGAGTCCAGCTGGAGGCAGAGGCCCCGCCCCGCTCAGACCCACGTCACATCCATCTCCACTAATCTGACCGACCAACATGTCTACGTTACTAAAGCAAAGTCGGACACATGTCCGTACACTGTGAAATCCAATGGCTGTGGATTTGAAGGTCTCCGCAGGTGATCGAGGAGATTCATGTCCACGTTCTCCAAGAAGTCCGGACACAAATGCATCCTGAAGTACTGCGTAGTAAAAGTACATGCTGTGTCAGAAGTCGTTTTAAGCCATTTACAGTTTTTAAGAACGCCACAAAAGCTGGAACACAACAACGATGCTGTACATTTGCAAATTTTTTATTCTCGGTGATCAAAAAAAAATGTCTCAAGTTCCCACAGTCCAGTGTAAATGTTCCTGATCTTAGCATTTGGTCATCATTATTATTTTTTTTTAATTTTATTTCTTCTTGCACACTGTGAATATCACTGATGTGTTTAAACTGTCAATTATGTCATGATACCAGGAAAAAAAAAAAAAAAACAAACAGACTGAGCTGCCACAAAAACCGGATAATGATAATAGTTACTGATGTTAGCTTGGTTTCGCTGACACGGAGAGTCCAGTAGTTCCAGAAAATGAACCGGTTTGTGACAGAAAACTTGAAAGCTGACGGGGAACGATGGCAACCAGAGGAGATGGTTGAATAACACACACACACACACACACACACACACACACACACACACACACACACACACACACAAAACAGCAAAAGACACCGCTTCGACGTGTGGCTTAAACTGATGCGAGGTTGTTGGGGAAAATAGTGAACAGTGTTGTAAAAATGCTCTCGGAAATAAGACTCAAATCCAGCGAGGGATAATAAAAACTAACATGTAAAACCGAGTTATTATTCCGCTTGTAAACTAAACTGAAATCTAAATCCGAGCTCAAACACTTCATAAAAGATCAAACTGGTGGCTCTCGCTTTCCCTGAACATCTTGTCTATTTATCAGTATTCCCGGCAGGGCACAAAAAGCCATCATTAGCAAAACCTTCACCTACTCAGTTCACGGATGGGGCACGAGCCTCGCTCCGTCATTTCAACCGTGACCCTATAAATGACCTTTAAATTTTCACAATAGGCGCCGCACAATAGCTGCCATGCGCCTTGTGGTTTAATCTCTACGGCCCATCTGCTGCGGCTGCTGCCTGTGAGCTGAATCGGGGAGCGGAGAGCGGGGAGCGGGGAGAGGGGAGTGCCCAGCTTCCCTCTGAGGCTCATGGGTGTCCGTCTCACTACATCCTGTGGGACAGCTGTATGTTAATGTGCACAAGAGGACGGGGGACAGCAGCAGGCGCTGGGATTGCCAGGCAGACGCAGAACAAGGAAGCCCTTCTCAACAGGCAGCCAAAGGCATGAACTTGGCAGATTAGACATTCAGGAAACAAATAAGGCTCCGTCGCAGACAGGCATCCCGAATCAACAACAACAAGCAAACGTGCGAGGCTGAAGAGAGCCCGAAAAACAAAGTCAGCCGGGAGAAATGCAAGGAGACTGAAGAATTGGGGCTTGGCTTTACTGCTTTAGGTAAAATATGTGCACACAAAAAAATCTTAAGGATAACTAAAACGCAGAAATGGAATGTTTTGCAAGGCAAAAACCAGATCCTTTCACTTCAGCTAAAAATACTGGATGGGTCAATGGAAGTTCCAGTCCGATATCTCGTGTAGAACTTGCACAGCACAATGTTTTTGAGTAGAGACAAGCAAATCAATAATTCAAGGCCAGGCAAGTTGCAGATCTAATCCTGACGCGGCGATGACGGAGGATAAGGCTGGGGCGTGGGCAGCAGCGGAGTACCCCGCTACCAGCACCGCCACCCCCCTCCGATCCATCTGTAAACCGTTGCCTGGCAACAGGATTCACTCTCTCTGGCCTCCAGGCTGCAGTGTGCTGCCTCTGGCCTCATCCAGGGATAAAGCTCTTGTTTGCTATTAGAGTCAAGCCATTCTGGCAACGGAGGCACAGGCTTGCTGTTCTGTAATGAATTCTGCAGGGGCCACTAATAAAGGCTTCAATTTCTGGAGAATAAGGACAATCTCTACCTCGGACTGCAACATGGAACCATTAAGATGTCCCTAGATATGTGCCAGAAATTTCTTCCACGTCAATTATAACAATTTGTCACTCACCTCACTCCGCTAACAATAACATGAACATCAGGCGACAACCCCAACAGACTGGAAACAATCATCGTTAAAAGGGAAAACAGTCCAAGATCCAGAGTATCCATTTGTCGTCTTTCCTATAGTGTCCATGCCATCTGTCTCTGATTCACTTGGTGACGATGCTGCTTAATTGTTATGCAGCGGAGACATTTCTACAACAAATGGATTGTTACTAAGCTTTCAGCCAGTCTCTGAAATAGGCACATTATCTATGTTTGTGAGTGCATTGTACTCGCAGGCGTAAAGTGCATCTGTATGACGATGATCACTGAATGGAAAATGACAAACAAAAGCACTGACCAACTGGCAGACAACGCACAATGGGAGGAAAAAAGTAGGGAAAAAAGCTGTGAATTACATGGAAGAAATTCTCCCGTGTGCTTTATGCCAACATACAACGGGTTGGTCTGTTCAGAAACGGTTCCACCTGGAGACTGAAGAACTGGCTGAAAAGTCGTCACACGATTACACTGGTCGTATGTACTAACACTGTTCTTGTCAGACACACAATGTAGTTCTAGGATTTTTTTTTCTGGTGAGAACATAGTTGATTACACTTTAGATCCGATCTGTTTTCCCAGACATTTAGTCCCATAAGATTACGTAGCCAGAGGTGGTCTTAACCAATCATCAGCAAGAGCAGGTCGAGGGCTCGTCGGGCTTATGTCACATACACGCATGACGACTGAACACGCACACATTCCCAACACCCTCTGCAAGCCTTGTAAATGAATGTTGCAATGCAACTGTATGCTGAGTTTTTTTTTGTCTGTGTACCCATAATTGTGCTCCCCATGGAGCTGGACAACAAACAGCATTCTGATTTCAACAAATCTTGTTCAGTTTATCATGTTAGAGTGAAAGGACACAGTTGGCCTTCTCAGGACTGTTGATGCGTCAATCCATAATTAATCTCTGTTTATTTTTCTATGATCCCCCCAGAAGTGGTGAAACAAAGTGGTGGCTGAGCTCGTTGCCGATTCTGTCCCAACTAACAACGTGCAAATGGTTCCCGGTCGGAGCCATGAATAGCATTGGTGCCGCTCTGCAACTGGTATTTATGGTTGAATGCCAGTTTTCTGGGCACAATGAACCGATCCGAGATTAAGCACCGGTTCCAAACTGGATCTACAACCACCTTGATGGAAAAGGGACGTGAGAGTCGTAGAAGGTGAGGCGCTGGGATGGCTAGTAGTAACACCACAAGCAGCTGCACTGAATGGAGACGCTCTGGCTGGTTTTTCACCAGAAACACCGCGAGGCCGCTCAGAAATGCAAACACACTTGGCACTAAATGAGACGAAATAACGTTCATTTTGCAACAAGTGCTCTGAGGTAATAATTCGTCGGTAGGATGCGCTTCTCTTTCCTTGATCAGAAAATAGAAGTGCAAACTATTTCAGGATCACAGACATAGTACACTACAATTATTACACTTCTAATTGACATCTTAAACTGGACGTTGGAGGGAATAAACAACAATGAACGTGAGGGGCCAATTCACCTGGTGATTCAGAATGAAGCCGCACAACAGTCGACCAATGCGTAGCACGTGCTTTGTGTACAGCACAATCGTACCGTTTACTTGTACCGTTAAGTCACAATGGACAACGTACTGTATGTTTTCATGTAAGTGAGGGAAGGTGCATGTAACGTATATTCCCCTGTGCCATCATTACTGAAAAGGCAACAACAGCGGTGCAATCACTGCAAATTCTTTCAGCCGCCGTGGAAACGTCAGCGCGAGAAAGATGTGCAGCGAGGGTGTTTTTATTTTATTTAGATGCATATTGCAGGAAGGCAGCGGCGTATTACTGCTTCTGTTGCCAGCTTCTTACACAATGAATGAACTCGACAGCACCACAAATGAACCGGAGAAGAAAAGAGCATCTGAAGACAACTAATCACAGCTGTTTTGATGACACCTCGGTAACGGCAGCAGCTGTAGGACGAACGTACACGTCGAGGACTCGAACACACGATACAGTGCAACTCGAGCGTCGCCTCCTCAGAAAAGCCTTTCGGCTTTACATTAATTAGCAGCATTCAGGGTCCTCAAGATGTCAAATATTGATAATAGCCGTTTTCCTCCTGCTTTCATGGTGCGTCACGTTTAAATTGCAGCTTTAAAATAACTGCACTTCTTCAATAACTTGAGAGAAACAAATATTGGCTTTTACAAAACATACTTACAATGGTTACAATAAAGTGTCTTGTTGCTTCCATACATTAACACTGTCAGCAACAGAAGATCAGACTGGAAAAGGGGAAAACGCTGCCTTCTTTATATACCTTTAAATGACGGCTGTCAAAATTAACACGTTAATCTGGATTCATTTGCATGATTAGATTAAAAATTTTAACAATTAATGCACATGAACTCAATATCCACCATTTACACATATCGACACGGATTAAACAATGATTACTGGTAAAACAACCAATGTTACTTTTGTTGACAAAAATTTTTCATCATCGTTTTGTCACAAATATATTTTTGCCGACGAAAACGAAACGAAAGTTGAAAATTAAGTCGTTAATTGAGACGAAATCTATGGCTAAATTGAGCAACATTTCCGTCAATGAATAAAAGAGACAAAAATAGTGATGAAAAACAATCAAAAGGAGGGAAAAGATACGAGGAAACGACAAAAGAGCCAATCGAAAATGGAATATGTCTGGATATTATTAGATTAGCCTCATGTCAAACTATCGTCACGACATTGAAATCAAGGAAAAAGTCATGAAATCTTATGTCACATTTGACCCACGTCACTGACGACTTCTTCACTATTTACTGCTTCGAAGTCAATTAAATGGAAAAGTATAAGTCTTTACACATTTTGAAACAAATGACATTAGTTACTGACGAAAACAATGAACCAAAAACATGTTGATCAGAACATTCCAGAGGTTCTGTTAAGTTCTACAATATATTAAAAATGTTAATTGTTTGACAGCCCCACTTTAAACCAATCACAGGAGCACGGATCGGGGCTAATTTAATCACACTGTGTCTTTGCAAAGAGGTTTGTGTGCACAAACATTTGCATTCAGCACCAAATCCAGACGGCAGGAAGAAACCAGCAGGCCTGAGTGTTTTAAGAATTCACATCACCAAAACGTGCAGTTCTTCAGCTGGCGTTTGCTCGCCGAGGGGCTGCTGGTTTTCGCAAACTGAAAACATGCAGATTGTGGAACGGCGTTCAAATGGGTGGCCGGCGGTGGGCTTCCTGCAGCGCTGCGCATCCCGTCAGACGACTTAACGCTGCACAGCTTCAAAGCTCATTGGACGTTCTAATCTTTCAGCGTAGTGGAACTGAGGGGATGCGAGAGAATTCCAGCTCCTTCTACACCTGCAGCTGCTGGAAACGTACCCGTAATGAGGTAAACTTGGCCACACAGACTCGTTTTAATACAAGCGTTTTGCCGAACAGATAATAAATAGTAATTTCTGTGAAGTCCCTCGTGTTGATTCTGCTCTTCTGTGTGACTTGATACGGAAGCTTACTTCAAATCTTCATACTTAGTGTTTTACTTCTGATTTCAGCTCCGAGTACTGTTATTAATCCCAGAATTAGGAGCTTCTTCAGCTTCTAACACCAGAGAAACAGACATCGCAGCCCTTTTTCCAATTGCAAAAATGATGATCAAGCCAAAGTATCTCATTCATGACTTAAGGTGGGACTAAAGTTACTTTTTTCATAACTACAAAATGCACATTAAGGTGGCTTACCTCTCACGTATTACAACTGAACCTATTGTGTGCAGCTTCTTAAACGGTTTCACAATTTAATGACTCGATCAGGTCCTCCAGTATTATCCTCTCACGCTACAGCGAGGGATTATCCACCAAAAAAATTTGCATAAAAAGCCAATTTTAACTAAAGAGATGGAGTTTTACACAAATACGTAAGAAAGTGCAACAGGGTGTTTGATGAAGGCAAGTACATATTATCCTGCAACGTCAAACAAGTCTCTATGCTAATTAATGAGTCTATTCCTGGTAAAACATTTTTAAGAAGTCAACTCGCCTCCTCGGAGCGAGCACTTTTAACTCGTTGGTGCAGAGGCCAGAAGAAGAAGAAGAAGTGAAGGGCGCTGACTCGGCAGGTGCGTGCACAGCTGCTAGAGGGAAGGAGCAGCGCTACAACCTGGCCACGAGCCTCGGCGGCGGCCCCGCGGGGTCCCACTCTCCCGCGCTCATCACAAATTAAAGAGGCCGGTCAGACCGAATCAGCACTTTCTCTGATCCTGCGTAGCGTGCCGAGGCGCGAGGGGGGCTCCCCGAGAAGATCCGGCGAGATGAAGCATGAAGTGCACGTGTGGGGACGATGAGCCCGAAGCCACGTAACCGCGACGCGAAAAGCTTCACGAAATTTGACATGTACTGTGGGCTTTGCACGAGGACTTCTGAAAAGGGGTTTTTGATGGATGTATGGAGCTGACATTATACATGTTCTAGTTTTTAAAGGAAAATGTTACAGATGTGGTCATATCAATGCTGTTTGTGTATGGACATCTCATTATGTATGATTAAAAAAAAAAAAAACACAATTCATTACAGGCGGGTCTTTCATTCGTTGGTTTTGGTTTATTAATTCAACACTACTTATCTGAAACTGGAAACATTTTATATTAGGCAACACATCAGAACAATTGCCGTATTTTTCAGACTATGTGTCGGTCCTGAGTTTAAGTCGCACAAGCCAAAAAATGCATAATGATGAAGAAAAACCTGTAAATAAGTCACACTGGACTATACGTCGCATTTATGGGGTGAAATTTATTTTACAAAATGCGACACCAAGATCAGACATTTCATCTTGAAAGGCAAGTTCTAGTAATAATAGAACAGAGAACAGCAGGCTGAACAGGCGTCTCGTATGTTAATGTCATATATTAACAGTTATTCACATAACTATAGCATAAAGAACATAATATAACAAGTTCATCAAACTCATGATCTCGCTCCTAATCGCTAAATCCTTTAAATTCTTCATCGTCGGTGTCGCTTCTGAATGACTCTGCCAACTCCGGAGGTCGACGGCGCGTTGCTTCCTCCTCCGCGTTGCCGTCGTCAGACTCGCCATCAGTTCCAATTATTCCGGCCTTTCTGATCCCGACAGGATGGTTTCGTTTGTCACGTCCATGCCTTGTCGATCCGTCCCATGACTCGCAGGAAAGTCGCACGGCGCGTCGTCCCGGTTACCGTGACGCTGTGTTTCCATCCATCATCCACTGCTCCCACAAAGCTGCCTTAAAGCTCCGGTTCACCGACATGTCAGGTGGCTGGAGAACTTCGGTTTAAGCCTCCGGGGATGATGGAAGGTACGGTTGTTACCGCTAATGTCTACATTTTAAATTGTCTGTGATACAGGTGCGGCAGATGCAGGTACACAAGCCTAGAGCGACCTCTGGTGGCCGTCAGTGTGACAAACAACCAACACATGAAATACTTTCATATATAAGTCGCTCCTGTGTATATGTCGCAGCCCTAGCCAGACTATAAAAAAAGTGCGACATATAGTCCGGAAAATACGGTACTTGGCTGCTTATTAGCATAGGTATATGCAGGTATATGCAGTGTATTTGCTCTTTATACAACAAATAGATACATGTATAAAATTATATAAATTTATTTATAATAAAATTAATTTATTAAATGAACCTGTACAGTGGAACTCCGGGTTACGAGTTTAATTCATTCCAGGATCAAGCTCGGGACGTGACCCGGGATCAGTTTCACCCATAAGAACACGTAAAACCAGTGAATCCGTTCCGAGACCCAAGAAAACTCCCATACAATTCATATTTTTTCCTTCTCTGATTTTTATTCACTTGTTTTGGCCTGTTTAATCACACTTTCATCATCACTTTCGGGAGACAATGATCTTTTGCTAAAATAACAAATCCAAAGAGGTTTTGCCTCTGCCTCCTCCTTAGAATGTTACCAAAACGGGCGACGCAAATGTCATTCACTTGGTCTAATAAACGACCTGTGTGCACTTTCTCAGGGTGTTTTTTTTTTTTCTATGAACCCTGGAACTGCTCATAGCGACACAACATCTCCTTCATCTCTGCTGTTGTCGTAACCTCCTCCTCGTCATCCTCCTCCTCCTCTCATCTCGTGTTTCACCTGCATTCATATCATATGACGGGTTTTCTTCTCACCACTACATCCTACTTAGGCCCCGTGATGAAAAATCACTAAACCAACCACTATTTCAGGTGAAAAAAGTTTCAGGTCTACGTTTCAGGTCGGTCGGTGAGTACTGCGCTCTCCTCTCGCTCTCGGGAACTATTTTACTCGCAACCCGAGTTTTTGCTCATGAGCCGGTACAAAAATTTGCCCGATGTCTTCCTCGTAACCTGATGCGCTCGTGACCCGGGGTAACACTGTACTCTCTCACCTAAAGTCTCACCCTAAAAACAGAGCAGCATGGGGAGAAGTTCTCCTAGCATGGAAAACGTTACTTTTGCACATGATTTGCTTCACAGACCATGTGCACTTTTAAATTACACAAGTATTCATTTTTCATAGGCCAAGTACTGGTGTAATTTCTATATTGTATGCAGTGTTGCATCATGGGATTTTTTTTTTTTTTTAACCAATGTTGCAGTTGCTAGTGAGTGTATTTAAGCCCGTTTATAATTTGTCAGCATTAGTCGAGTCTGTCAGCATTAAAGTTCTCGGTTGGTTGACTTTAACCTGCAGTTTCATTTAATGCGTTTTTCTGCTGCTGATGAAATAAAAGTCGTGACAAACGACTCCAGATAATTCCTGGCTCCTGAGCACTGCGGGCGTCTGCAAAACAGCACTGGAGACTTATGTGATTTCGAGAAGTTCAAAAATATTCTCCGTTAATTATGAAAGTCTGGGGGAACCGATGAGACGACAGCGCACCGCCACTTTCCAGGTAACGAACACGCTCCATCCTTCCCGCCAACAGAGCCCTTATTGATCGGTGCTGTGTTTTAAGTGTAAATAATGAAATCTACCGGCTGGTTCTGGTCTGATGGTCTCTGAGGCGTCGATAAAGTTTAGGAGGGAAGAGGAAAAGCCATGTGAGAAACGGCAGACTGATGACGTAGAGGAATGGATCTGTGAGTGGCATGTTGAGATTCATTCGCTGGGTTTGGGCGGGTTTACATGTGTCGACCGACTGGAGGATGAACTCCAGGAAAACACAATCAGTTCATCTGTAGACGGCTCGTTTGTACGTTTTAATGCATTAACGCGTTAATTTAAATTTAATCCATTTGCATAATTAATTTGATTAAAATTTTAATGCTATTAATGCACAATAATTCATGCCAAGGAAAGTGATGAAATCTTCGGGTCCATTTGACCCACGTCACTGACAACTTCTTTACTATTTACTGCTTCGAGGTCCATTTAAATGTAAAAGTATAAATCATTACACATTTTGAAACAAATGATATTAAAAAAAATAAATAATCAAAAACATGTTGTTCAGAACATTCCAGAGGTTCTGTTAAGTTCTGAGAAGCAGCTGGAATTTACTTTACAATGCGTATTTTTGGAACTATTGTAAAATAAGCCATTTTAGTCAAGTGTCTATATCACCTTATGTCATGAGTGTTTTTACTCCCACAAAATGAAAAACAACACATGGGTATTAATTGAAATTAATCCACAGTGACCCTGTGATTAATCAGATTCAAAATGTTAATCGTTTGACAGCAGGTTTTAATGTGTGCCAGCATGTGGGGACATTTTACTTGAAGGAATGGTTCGTTCCGGGCTGATCCACTTGAAA
>JAQQAE010002799.1:0-21503 GCA_029823295.1 Pseudamia nigra | reverse complement strand
TATCAAACATTTAGACAGATTTGTGGACAACATTTGAAAGAAATGGTAATATTGTTTATCTGGAATGAATTTTAGATTTTTGAGTCCATCTCATGAAAAATGGGATCAAAAACAAAAGTGTTGCGTTTATATTTTTGTTGAGTGTATTATTTCTAGCTACTATGTAGTGACATTGAAAGCCCTGGGTACCTGGATAGTGATGCTGTGATCTTCAAGGAAAAAGGTCAAGGTCATGATCAATTTCAAAAGTGGGTGGAGGATTTGCTTCCTGTTGTACTATAATCTGAGTGACTGTCAATAAAATGTGACAGTAATTAAAAGCTGTTTTATTTACTCTTTAACCCATTAATTAATTAATTCTTCCATTTTCTTCCCCAGATCCTATCTCAGCTGACTCAGATTTCAACAATGTGATGTCAGTTACTAAGAAAAACATACAATTAACAAAGATTATTAGGGTTATCACTCACTGCAGAGTATTTTTATGATGTGTGATAACATGACTCAAGGGGAGCTTTAACAAATAAAACACTAGGTCTTTGGAGAGGAGCATAAATACATCAACAATCTGTAACAATCTACAGTTCTACGGTTACTGTACATGTGCTTTCATTTCTACAGTGATACCAGTATCATTCTCTGTGGGGCTGTCTGTCAGTCTGCTCCATCCCTGTCAGCGCTTCGAAAGCCTCTCCTGGCATGATGGGGTGTCCTGCAGGGAACAACCACAGAAAACAGGCTGCAAGGAGTGTTCTCTTAGCATGTGGTACTCCTGTCCTTCCCCACCTAAAGGCCCCTCCAGCCCTTCATTGGAGCCCATCCTGCTCTCCTGATTGCATTATTTCACAAATGCTCTTCAGGAATGAGTATAATTGTGTCTCATTAAAGACTATGAAGTGTGACAGGGAGGAAGTGAAAATACCTGGGTTTTAACAAAAGCGTTGTACAGTGTGGTGGGGTCGTAGTTATAAAGACTGAAAAGAAAGCAAGGCAATTAATCACATCTTAAGTGACAAATAGGTGTCGATTTTAGGGGGGATGGGGTGGGTGGGGGATTCATCCTTAAATCTGTTCACATGTAACGTTTGGGTGACAAAACACCCTAAAAATGGTGACCTTTATAGTTAATTTCTGGATTATTTAGTTTTTTATGGAGATAGTTTTGTTGACTTTCTGTTCAGTTCGGTTCGTTTTCTTGAATTTGCATTTACATTTTTCAGAGTAATATGTTCAGTGTTGTTAGACTCATGATATATTTTTTCATCTTTGAGACATTTTTACTCATTTTTTTGTTCAGTTTGATTGGCTTTTGTAGATTATTTTTGTTTATTTTGTTGACTGAACAAAATAACTTCCATGTCCATTTTTATACAATGTAAAAATATTTTACATGTCAGGAGTAAAATGTTTAAAAATATTATGACAAGTGGATTTATTTGCAGTAGAGAAATGCAAACATTACATCAATTTGTTATTTTTAAAAATCCCTCTTTCTTAATTTTTTAATTTTATGATTTGTATTATTTTGTTCATTTAATTCATTTTGTAGGCTATTTTGTTGTTTTTTTTGAACATATCATGTCTGTTTATAATGATTTTTGCTCATTCTTTTGTTGCTCATTTTTTATTTTGTTGTTTGTTTGGCTCACATTTTTGCTTGTTTATTCATTTATTATTATTATTATTTTGTTCACTTTGGGGACAATCTTATTCCTTCTTTGATTAATTTTTTTTCTTTTTCACTAACTTTGTAAATCAATTTGTTCATTTTTATACAAATCTTGTCAGTTTATAATGATTTTTGCTAATTGTTTTTATTACTTTGCTTATTTTTGTATATTTTGTTGTTTATTTGGCTCATTTTGTTACTATTTTGTTCATTTCAGCTTAGTTTGTTCATTTTGGGTTCAGTTTTGTTCCTTTTTAAATTTTGTTCATTTTCATTTTGTAGATTTTTTTTGGTTATTTTTTTTTACATATGTCAGTTTATAATAATTTTTAATTGTCTTGCTATATTACAATTTTTAATTTTGTTGTTTATTTGGCTCATTTTGTTATTTTTTCACATATTACGCTGTTCATTTTATTTCATTTGTAGATTATTTTGGTCATGTTTGCACATATGTCATGTTATAGTGCTTTTTGCCTTTTTTTTGCTCATTTATTCTCTTATTTTCTTCATTTTTGTTCATTTTCTGGATTATTTTGTTAATGTTTTGTTCCCTTCATAATCTTATGCAGTAAAGGCACAAATTGATGCTTTAACCATTCACCAGACCACTGAAAGTGGAGGGCTCAATGTTCTAAATTTCCAGGAGAATCCAGAATAGAGTTACTTCCCCCACCTTCAAACAACACCCTTGGTCACAGTAGAACAAACTCCCCTGTCCGTGTTCTCATTTAGCCGTACAGTAATGCCTTGATGTACTGTACATCACATTTGATGAATTAGTTTCAAAAGAACAAGTGTTCATGGAGAGACAAAGAGACGTCCCACTTAGCTGCTGTTTATGATGAAGGGCTCTTTTTGGTGTGAGAGCAAAGCAGACAGGCTGGGCTGGCTGTCATGTCATAAAGGATGCAGTCAGAGAGAGCAGACATGATTTCATGGCTAATGATTCCCGCACTAATATCGGTGTGGGCTGCAGAGGGGATAACCAAGTTGAGCTGTCTTAGCTCAAATGATTCAATTAGGCCAGCTGTCCCTATTTGTCATGGCTCAACTGGCTTCTAGATTACCTTTCCAGAGTGCATACGTGCCTCTGCATTGAACTTACCAGCTCAACAGTTTCAGAAAAAAGACAGAGGAAGGAAAAGAGCCAGTGGAGAGGAAGAAATGAAACAAAGAACACAGCAATAACCACATTATACACTTAAATGCTGCGTCCTATTACAGAAATAAATGTGACTTTGGCTTTGTGTATAAGTGCATAGGTCTTGTTTGAACACTGAGTCACATTTCTGGAGAATCCTGAGAATTTTGAATCAACAAAATAAGCATAAAATATGCAAAAAAATAGCAACATTTACAAATTGACATAATATGCACAAAAATTAAGAAAATAATGTAAGAAATTACTGAAAATGAAGAGAATAATCTTAGAAATATGTGCAAATAAGACAAGAAATTGAAATAATCAAGAAAATTAATTAATGATTTAACTTATCTGATTCATTTTGATGTTGCTTTCACAACAATACAAAAATATTAATAAAAAATAACTAGATAATCAAAAAAATAACAAAAAGGGGACCCAATAATGAACAAAACTGACATTATTTGTGTAAAGCAGTGTTCTTTTTAGTATACAGTGGTGCCCCGGCTAACGAACGCTTCTAGTAACAAACAATTTGGCTACCAAAGAAAAAATCGGCCAAAAATTTGAGCTAACAATAAAAATTCAACGAAAGAAGATAGACCCAGAAGTGATCTGTCACCTAGATGTAAACAGTCAACACAATAATGCGAAGGCTCCTGTGCAATGTACTGTAATAGGCCAAATGCTAACCACGAGTAGCTCAATGTCTATGCTACAGAGCTGCCTGCTCCTTAACAGTGCTGTGGCCTGGATGTCAGGCCAACAACACTCCAGTGGGAAGAGGCTGCCTGCTAACACAGGCAGCTAACCCGAACAGCCCTCCGGAGTGCCGTTCGGGGTGCCGGCTGGTACTCTGGCACTCCAAACAGCACTCTGGGATTGGCTAACGCCACAATGCTGAACCGAGAGCCTCTGCCATCGTAAGCTGATGGTGCTCCCTAGCCGGTTAACAAAACAGCCGTAGCTGTGTTGCTAGCCGTAGCTAACAAAACAGCCGTAGCTGTGTTGTTAGCCGTAGCTAACAAAAAAGCTGGAGCTGTGTTATTTCTGTAGCTAACAACAGTTATAGTTATGGACGTGTGCAGTGTCCACTGACACACTACTAAGTCATAAGCCAAGGCAAGAATACATTCTAAATCATTTTTAGAACTAATTTCATGCATTCCATTTTAGATCATTAACATAACTTCCTTTTCAAATAATAATAATGAATAAATGTGTACATACGGGTGTGTAATACATACTTTACATGGGAGTTTGTTGTGGGTCCAGAATGAATTAATTGGTTTAACATGTATTCCTATGGAAAAACTTACTTCAGCTAACAAATGATTGGCCCACAGAACGTTAAGCCGGAACGGATTAAATTCGTTAGCTGGGGCACCACGGTATTGTCTAAATTTAAACTGTTTGATTACATTTTACTAATATCAGGAGGGGGCAAATCTCTCCCTTGAAATACATGCCTATGGAGATAAATGTGACTTTTGCTTGTGGAGAAAACCATAAGAGGTGCTTGAGTGACTGAGACATTAAATGTAAAGATCACTGAAAGATCATTCAAAAGGCAAGAATACAGAATATGTGAAGGTCAAGAGGTAAAAACAGACAGACGAGCAGGAAAAATGTAACACGGAAAATCCAAAAAAAGTTCAGCCCGGTGGGAAAATGCTAAATTCATGATGATGTTAAAACCTGACAAATATTTCACACAGAGATGACAGATCCTTAGAATCAGCCTCTAACATATTTAATGGCCCATCTTTGCTCTTGAAGAACTAACCCTCCTCTTGAATGCTTTTCTACCACATCATGTTTAAAATAATCTTTTTACTTTAGCTGTTTCAAATTATATTCTTCAAGAATGAATTTATGTAACTCATTTTTGCAGTAGCAATTTACCCCACTCATCTTGTGTTAGCCACATATGGGGATCAGATACTTTATAGATTGACATTGCTCCCCAGTGGTATGACTATATGTCCATCCATTTTGGATACAACCATAGACTGAATATATTAGTGGACCGTATATAAGTGACCATGACGTCACCCATTAGTTTCTGAAAGGCCGTTTTGAGGACAATGGGTTGTCATTTCCTGGCTGCCATTTTGGAGCCAAAAACAGGATGTAGCCATATTTGGACAAATGGCAGCAGGGCTAACTGAGCACTCATACCAGGGGATGCATGGGAAAGGTAGCTGCTAATTTACTGATGCGGTAAAACCACCACGCAGTGTAAAACAAAGTCATGTTATGGGGTTGTTAGTGCAAACACTCACCCACCGCTGCAGTTGAGTGTATCTCAGGTAAAACTATGCCCATATTGAATAAATAGAAGATATGAAGGTCCGAATTGGTCCGACTTCACGAGTGAGCTGTTACCATAGTGACATGCAAATCAATTCTCAGCACGGTAGCGATTTGTAACAGAGCAAAGAGTTAAAGATGGACCACCAGATTACTTATTAGAGGGTCCAAATAAAACGTTTGAGGTCATAATGACTCAAGGCAAAAATTTATTCAGTTAGTATTTTCAGATAGAATTCAATGTATCTCTGTGGGAAAAAGGCTTCTTGGAGCTGGATGAACGATTCTCCAGTGGCCAAGCGACGGGTTGACAACTTAAAGATACTTCTGCATTGACCTCACTGAACAACCCAGGTCATTGCCCACTGGGTGCAACCTTACAAAACAGCATAGAACTGTTCTTTAGTTTTGCCACCTTTCACCCACTTATTTGTGACACTCTGCAGCTTTGGGCCTCTTGCTGGATTATGTTTTTCTGTTTAGATGCTCATTAGCTTTTGCATAACAAAGCTAATGGGAATGTTGGCTGTCTATCTTCTTCTTCTCCTTTCGGCTGCTCCCCTCAGGGGTCACCATAGCGAAATACCAATGATTCGCATGTTTGAGCTGGCATAGTTTTTTTTTTATGCCCTTCCTGACACAACCCTCACAATGAGGGACAATAAAAAAATTTTATTGTCTTAGTGTATCAAAAGAGTAAAAGGTAGTATTCAAAGGAGTAGGAAGGAGTAATAGGGAGTATCAAGGGAGCATCAAAAGAATGTTAGCTGTCTATAATGTTGACAAAAACTAGCTAGTATCCATTTCTTTGTGGCAGAACAATATAAATGATTAAACAGGTGACCTGCCAGTCAACTCGGCTTACAACCTCACAGTTGTCAGAACTAGTATGTTGGTTATTTCATTACCTGTACCAAATGGTGAAGGAACCTGAAATGCAGATGATCCTGAGTCAACCTGTGATCAGATAAGCTACAGTTGCTACCTCTGTAATAGCTGTACAGCTTTGACTGTTTTCAATTTTGTGAGTGAGTACGAGATCCTGCACCTACAGCATGAGGTTGTAATCCGTGACTGGTAGGTCACCTGTTAACAATTAACAGTGGACCATGACAAACCTTGGGCTACCAACTTTAACATCATCAACCGCACCTATAATGTAGTGACAAAATATCATAACATACATTATGACATGCATGATTTTAATTTGACTAATACCAACACAAAAGACAACAGACAAGCTCCGATGGAATCCATTATGATTAAATGAAAAAACAATCAAACCCATGTACTGCCCATAAAATCCATAAATACCAAAGTACAGTATATTTAAAATTTGTAAAATTACCTTTCAAATAATGCTCTTTGAGTGTTTTTAAAGCCATATATATTATTTTGTAATATGATTTGGCTGTTCCATACATGCATTGTTCTGTATGTTACTGTGTGTGAACCAATGTGGATTTGCATGTTATTACAATAAAGCAGTCTCCAGCAGCATCTCCAATAGAAGCCAAACCCCATCCAAGACCTTTGTTTCACAAAAAAGAACATGTTTTCTTTTGATATCTGCCTTTTTTATTAGTGTGAATTTGGCATAAGTCTGTAGAGTACAGGTCTTTTAGAATGCCATGACACGACCAGCTCTGACTGGATTCAGACAATGGGGGTCCAAAGGGTATAAAACTTGAAGGGCCTTTAAGTATTCCTGTGCTCATTCTGCTGGTGTTTATATTTGTGCTTCCTATGCATAGAAATAAAGAATCCATTTATGAAGTCAATCGGAGATCTGAGTCGAGGGTGTATTTTTGTGTGTCTGATCAATAATTTTTAACCCTAAAATTGTTCCTGGCTGATCTTTTTTTGGAATTTGTTGCAGATCCAAATTTGAGGAATGGCTGTTTTTCAAATGAAAATAAGCTGATCGTGCAAAACATGAAATATGTTGAATTCTGACTGCTCACAATGAAATGCAAGTCAAAGTAAATTTTAATAGCACCACATTATTTTCTCATTTACTTGTATCTGCATGTTTCCATCTGGCTGAACTTTTTCGCCGCACAATGCAGGGAAAGCCAACTGGTGTTCTGCAATCTGAAATGTAATGAAAAGAATTAATTGTATTGGACTTCAAAAACTGCACTTATTATCATTTTTGAGATCATTCTGAGACTTTTGTTGTATCTAAATGTCCAAATGTGCTGCTTCACCTTTCTCTCTCTGATCATTCTTAGTTGAGCTTCAATTAACCGTGATAAGTATTAAATTCAAAGAAGCGTTGGAGTCATTAGTGTTGATTGAGCCGATGACTCCGAGGGCGATGTCTTCTTCCTTTCACTTTAATGTAGTTAAACATAAATTCGTGTCAACTAACCTCATCAGATCTCATTAACACAATTGTCAGTTTTGGGTCATGCAGTCGGAGACGAGGCCTGCCAGAGTAAAACGGTAAAATATCAGGCTTATTAATGCTAATTAGCTACGTTAGCGTTATTAAAACTGTCATTTTTGCATTAATCTGGCACCTATAAAGCGATGTGACTGTATCTGTGCACTTACTGTAACAGAGTGTAATGCGCGTCAGAGCTAAGAGATTAGACACGTCTCCTAAACAACATCCCATTAAAAGCTGTGGAGGAACATGCTCTGTGTGCTCGATGCTTAGCGACGCAAATGATGTTTCACTTTTCACTTGTTCATCCTTAAACAACACACTACATTGAACTGCACAGAAGAGGTATTACTACAAGAAGCTAAGCTGTGTATGCGCTCGTGGGACACATCTGAGCAGCTTAATGGGACAGGATTCACTAGAGATGCTCCGTGTGTACTTCACTGTACTAATGTGACTGCAGATTATGAAGTAGAACTGTGGCTTCTCAACCTTGAAACTAGATAGAGCTGAGTGATGCTGTCAAATAAAAATGTCCATATGAGCTGATAGTGATAATTATCATGATCAATGTCAAGTTGTTATTTTACTCAAGTTTAAAGACTAATGTTTGGTCCAGAAAGTTGACTTGCACTTCATGCATCAAGAGGAACATGATGTAAAAATTCACAAAGGTTGAGAAAGATGCAAAAAGGTGAAAACAGCTCAGAAGGCAGAAAAAGAGAAAAAGAATGTAAACCCACAAAAAGGACGCAAATGGCATAAAATATGTAAAAAGATTGTCTTGAAGGAGTTTAAATCATAGTGAAAAATCACTATGATAGAACAAGGTGTTTTGACCAGTGGTGTGTGCTGGTCCCGTAAAGACGTACGTATTATCAGTGCAAATCATCAACTGGCACTTTAACTATTCAGCTTTATGATGCTAACTGCTAGGGTCATGCAACCCAAAACTTTTCTTACCTAGGTCTTTAAGGGTTAAAAAAGAGTCAGATGAGCAAAAAGAAAAATGACCAAAAAAGCAAAATGTCTATCATGATAAATCATCATCATGAAATCATCACTTTATAAAATATGTAATATATAACATGTGTAAGGTAATAGGTGAAACATTTAAAGAACTAATATAATAATAATATTTGTAGTGTCTGCTAATTGCTTGTGCTAGAAAATAATTTCAAGGTACAAGGCTGTGAGGGCAGACCTTGGAATAAATCCTGCCAAGATGTACAGTACTTGAAGAAAAAATTAACAAAATGAGCAAAATGAGCTCAGACAAGTAAACTTCAAAGTACAAATGAACACAGTAAGCAATAAAATAAACCAAAGGGAGAAAATAATCGAGTGAGCTAACAAAAATTAACAATATTATCAAGAAATTGAACAAAAAGTTGACAAATAAGCAACAACATGAGCAAAAAGGTTAACAAACATGAACACCCCCCCAAAAAATGAGCAACAAAATGACAAAATGAATAAAAATGAACAAATCAAATGACAACATTGGTTAAAAAAAAAGAATCAATTCAATATACAGTGGAACCTTGGGTTATGAGTGCTTCTACAGTACGTACAAATTTTTTGGGTTAAAAGGAAGATATGGGGCAAAATTTTGTCCCGTTTTGTGAGAAAAAAATTGAGTTGCGAGTAAAATTGTTCCCAGTCGTAAGTCTTTTTTCACTTGAAATACTGCTTCGTTTTGTGTTTTTTCATCATGGGACCTAAGAAGGTGCTAGTGGTGAGTGTCATATACGGCTTTAAGAGAGTAAGCTACTGTGTGTTGCAGCTTTACGGCAGTGGGCTGCTTTACGGCTGTGACAGTTAGAAGCTTCTTGTCATGTGTTATTCCCTGCCTGTTCATGCCCAGAGTTCATGCATTATCATTCTACAGTGAGAAGAAAATCCGTAATATGATGTTGATGCAGGTGAAACACGATCCTGGTTCGATCGGTTCAAGAGATGCATGGGAATTCATTCGGTGGTCAGGCATGGGGAGGTGGCTAGTTCCGATCGGAAGGCTGCTCAAGACTTTGTTAAGCTCTTCCAAGAGCTCTTGATTGAGGAAGGGTACCTTCCTCAACAAGTGTTTAATTGTGACGAGACTGGGCTCTTCTGGAAGAAAATGCAGAGGACATTCAAAACTGCCAAGAAGAAATGTCATTCTAAAAAAATGTTCGAACTAATTTCATGCATTCCTTTTCAGATAATTAACATAACTTCCTTTTCAAATAATAATAATAATGAATGAACGTGCACGTACTGTACGGGTATGTAATACATACTGTGTATTGGAGCTTTCGTGGGTCTTGGAATGGATTAATTGGTTTTACATGTATTCCTATGGGAAAACCAGGCCCGTCTCATGAGTTTTTCATGAGTACTTTTACTTCTACTTGAGTCATTAGAATTATGAAATAACAATACTTTTACTTGAATGCTGAGTCTTCGTCTCACCAGTATTGTTACACTAGTACTGGTGAAATGAATAAAATGCAGTAAATGCAGTACTCATGAGTGCAGAAATGTTCTTCTCCCTTGTGAACAAATTCTACAGTAAGTAGACCTCACAGAATCTTTGTAAAAACTGAATAAGTGGAGTTTAAGTTTAAGAAATTTGTCACAGTTGGTGAATGAAGATCAAGTTAAATCTACAAATAACCTACACAGACGTAGACTCTGAGGTAGTTGCAGATGTCTTCGTCCGGTTGTGTGTTGCCTTGTGCAGATGGAGGACAGTCTCATGTAGGTGCTGTCAGTTGTGACTGCGATCAGCCTTATTACAATGATTGAGAGAACAGGCCAGTTCAGCAAAAACACCATCATCCAAAGGGACGAGAAAGGCCACGTTCATGCAACCCAGTACACACATTTGTCTTCATTAAACCAATTCTGTTCTGTTTTGTCAGTATTGGTACCAAACAGTTACACGGGTAAAGAGTCAGTGAAGAGATAAAAGCGCCAGATATCACCAGAGGTCAAACAGAAGTGATATATGGAAGTGCTACTGTCTGTCTTATTTGTTAGACGATCTCTCTAGTGCTGGTGTTTTTGACCCTTTTAACATCAACACTGGAATGATGGTGACATTTAGGTAATTGACTGATGGTTTATCTTTTAACAATAAAATAATAAAGACTAAATATTTTAGGTGTCCAGCTGTGATTCTCTAAACCTTCAGGTTGGGATGTAAAAGAGAAATTCGGCATATTCTCAGGACCCAAACTTGTAAAAAGAACACTTAACAAAATAATAAAAAATATACAAAGGAATGAACAAAATAAAAAGCAACGTGGTTAAATGTTAAAAAAGGAGCAAAACCGTGACCAAAACTTGATCATAAGATCAAAAATATATCAAAATATATCTGTTGTCTAACATAAATAAATCCACAAGATTTTCATGAGTTAACTCTTAAAAAGTAGAGGAATGATTTTATGTGGTTGCTATTACAAAATAAAAAAAATTTAAAAAAAAAGTTCTAAATCAACAACCTGGATAAAAATGACAACTAATGAACAGAATGAATGAAATAATGAACAAAATCAATGAAATAAAAAAATTAAAACTCTCCATAAAATAAACAAATTGTTGAAAAAGAATAATCAGCATAAAAAACAGACTCAATAAAATTTAACAAAATGACTTATTCAAAAAAATTTTTTGCATTATTTTATTGGTTATTTTTTATTTTTGCAAGTTAATTTTATTATTTCGTCCATTTTTGTCTCGCTTTTCTTCTTTGTTGTTGGTTAATTTTTGTTTATGTTGTTTATTGTTTATTTTGCTGTTTTTGATCATTTATTAATTTTGTTTTTTGATTTTATTATATTTTCAGTATAGCATTATATATATAACAATATACTGTATAGCCAAAATAAAAAATTAAACTCAATGTCCACATAATAATTAACAAAAATAGACCAACAGAAAGAACATTTGCTAGTGAGTAAAAAATAATGAACAAAAAAAGAAAATTTTTCCCAAAGTTTTAGTAAAATAAATAGATAAATGAAAAATACTAACAAAATTATCAATAAAGTAAGAAAAAGTAATCAATAAAATCAATGTAAAAATCAAATCAATAAAATGAAGAAAAACAAATATAATCAGTAATATACAGTAATAAAGATGAACAAAATCATAAAAATAAATTAAAAGAACATAATTAAATAAAAAAAGAAATAGTAAATAAATAAATAAGCAAAATAATAAAATCAAATTTAAAATAAAAAAATCACTAATATGAAGCAAACTATCAACAAACAATCAAAATAATAAACACTATTAACAAAAATTATCAAAATAATCAAGGAAATAGATAAAAATAAACAATATAATCAAGAAAATAAATGTAGAAAAATATATAAAATGAACAAAATCATTAATATAATAAAGATATGTAAACAAAATAATGAAAGTAAATTAAGAGGACAAAAATGAAGACAATAAATGAAAAGTATAAAAATAAATCAAAAATAGTCAAGAAAATGATCAACAATAAACAAAATAACTAATGAAACCATCAAAAATGCACAAAGGAGTGCAAACTAATCCATAAAATAAAAATTAAAAAAATTAAATGAGAAAGATTAACACATTTATTGATATAATAAAGAAAAATAATCACATTAATACAAAAACAATAGACAAAATAAAATAAGAAATTAATTTTACAAAGCAGCAAAATAAAGAGCATTATTAACAACAAATAATCAAAATAATGAATAAAATAATTAAAAATTAACATAATAACAAGCAGTGAGTGACCCAGTAAAAATGGCTGTTGGGTAAAATGATCTCTTCACCTGTTGACCTGCGAAATCCCTTGATAAAAGACATAAATATCCCTCAGACATGCATGATTTTTGATTAATTTAACATATGCTCCAGTGTGCTATTTTGCTGTTGAGCTCTTTTCTGCTGAGGCCAAATAGTGAGTAATGGTGTGAGTTGACAGACGCAGGAATCAGGACGTCGTCATCACTGCCGCCTTATCTTTAGAGATGGAGCGAGGTGTGGATGACACTTTAGCAGCGAGCAGGCGGCAGCTGAGCTGTGAGATGTCCTGGCACAGACTGAACACGGTCTGGACACAAACACACAATCTGTACCTTTAATTATAGGAACAGTCAGATGCTGCTTGTGCCGCACAATAGGGCTCTGAAGGGGTCTGCGAGGGTTTGAACGCTGCAGTCGGGTATCTCTGGATCCTCCTCTGAATCCCCCGCATCAAACATCAAGCACTGAACTCTGTTTTCTGTTTCTGGGGAGTTGTTAATGCATCAGTTTGTGCATTTTCTGCATAAATTTATGAAGAAGACCAGTTAGGAAGTCAAGAAAATTACAAAATCAACAGAACTGAGCAACACAATTAAGACAAAAAATAAACAAGGAAACTGAACAAAATAAGGAGCAACATGAAGTACGATGAGGAACATGATTGAGAAAATGAACACAATAAGAAAAAATGAGCAAAATTCTCAAGAAGAAGAACAACATAAGCAACAACATGAACAAAAATATGAAAAGTGATTAAGAAAATTAGCAAAATGAAAATGAAGAATATTAAATTAGCAAATTTTGTGCTATTTTGATAATTTTGCGCATTTTTGTTCACGTTATTCCTTTTGTTTATGTTCTTGTGTTTCCTTTTTTCACAGTTTTGCTCATTTTTAATTATGTTGATTTTGTTCATTTTTTGGTTTATGTTACAAATTTTGCCATTCTTTGTTTATTTCTTCCTTACCTTGCTCATTTTTACTTATGCTGTTCATGTTCATATTCATTTGTTCAATTTCTTGATTATTTTTTCAGTTTGCCATTTTTGCATGCTTTTCCCCTTATTTTTTTTTATTTTCTTGTTTGTGTCCTTTTCTTGATTGTGTTGTTAACTTTTATTTATTTTATTTATAATTTTGTTCATTTTGTTGGTTATTTTGCAATTTTTTAAATTTTTTTGATAATTTATTTCTTCTTTTATTTACTTTTATTTACTTTTATTCACTTTTTAAAATTCTTTTGCTCACAATTGCTAATGTTGTTGCATAGTTTCTTTAGATTTTTCTTTATTTATTTCCTTTTCTTGATTATTTTGTGACTTTTTGTGCATTTTATTGCTTATTTTGTTCAATTTTTTTGTTCAATACAGTTTCTTGATTATTTCCCTCTTTTTTGTTGAATTTCTTGCTTTCTTTTTGTGATTGTGTCACTCATTTTTATTAAAGTTGGTTCTTATTTTCTTAATTTTCTCATTTGTCTTGTTCAATTCCTTCATTTTTAAAAATTTTGCCACATTTTGTCAATGTTCTTCCTTTTTTGTTCATGTTCCTGTTTTTTTATTTTGCTTTATTGGTTTGCTAATTTGTATTATTCATTTTATGGCAAATTTTGTTCAGATTCCTGATTATTTTGTTCATTTTTTGTTTCTTTTATACATTTCTTGTTTTGTTCAATTTCTTGACAATTTTTCTAATTTTGCCATTTTTTATATGTATGTCCTTATTTAGTTTATTTTCATTTTATTTGCTTCCTTTTCTTGATCGTTTTGCTTATTTTTGTTATCTTGTTGCTAATTTGTTCATGTTCTCATCTACATCATTATTATGCTCATTCATTTTGTGTTCATTTTGTAACCTTATGCAGAAAAGGCACAGATTAATGCATGACCAACTCAACACACAAGACACAAACACAAAAAAATGAGTGAACGCTGTTTGCTGATGAGGATCCAGAGATGTCCAAGTAAAAACGCCACCTCCCAACACTCCCACCAAACCTCTGTCCTTGACTCCCATGGAGCTGTACCCCACTGGAAGCTTCATAAGTCTCTTCACCTGCTCTCTTCGACCCTCCCTCTCTTTGACGTGTACCTGCAAAAACCGAGCTGCACTGCATCATGGGTGCAGCTGAGGCCATGCCAAAACCCAATTTGGAACGTGTCCAGCACTTCATTGGAAAGTAATGGTTTTCACTGAACTGAGTTATGACCAGCTGTTTGCAGACAGTCTGTGACATACTGATGGAGCAGAACACCGTATGTTGCTTTCCAAATCAAATGATACAAGGAGTGTGACAGTGTGGAGAAACATCTGTCATTAGCAATTTTCAGCACGCTCCACTAATTCTGGACAAAATATGCCTAATGAAGTTACTGCAGGAAACTTCAAATATTGTCAGTGCAACAAGGCCATAAGAAGCTGGTGCTCACCAAGGCCTGTAATATGATTCATTTGTTGTGAGGAAAATACAGAAGGAGGAGGGTAATTGTTTTTGATCATGATGTTTTAAAATGCAAATCACAAATCTTCGTCTTTGATCCAAGAACAAAAACCCAAGAAATCAAGGCCGAGTGGGTGGATGGCTCGTCTTTATTGATGTCCCCTCCCTTGTAGTGGCATTTCATAAATGGAGTTTCCGTATGGAGGGACACAAAGCTTTGATAGGCCTGGTTATCGATGTTCACTCGCCCTACACATGAAACTGGCGATGCTATCTTCTTTTCAGATGAAACTTTTTTGTTCACAGTGCAGAGAATAAAACAGAATTTTTTTCCCAAACTGTCTCACAGGTTGCATCTGAAGTGAATTGGAAATCTCTTAATCAAATGAATGTAAATATGAATCCAGGACAAATAACTTCGGCAAATAAGTACAGAGTTAAATCCGACATGCTGTGGTGGCAAAACACTAAACAGGATTGCCTCCTCATGGTCTTTATGGTTTAATATTGAGTTGAAATGCAGACTATAAGTCTAGCACTAACAATATTCATTTGGCCACTCTGTATTTGTAATTTGCCAGTTTCCGAGAATTATCCTCAATTTATTCATACTCTGCTGTGAGGATGAGAGGGTTTGTGACAGGCAGCTCTGTTGAAAGTGGTCTTCTCCTCCAGAACAGTTGTTGTAGTGAGAAGTGTTAGAGACGGGTGGGCGTCTGGACCCAAGTATGCTGCTCAAACACGAGGCCTGTGTCTATCTGGCAGCCATCTCCTGGTGGCAGAAGGGCCATAAACCCGCCTGTGTTAATTCTGCCGTAATTATCATGGGTGCCACATGTTATGCAGGATGTCCTACCACTGCAGAGCCACTCCAAAGTTTACAGTGAAATCCTTCCACACTGCTGCTTAAAGCTGTGGCAGACGAGTGGATGCACAGGGTGACAGTTGGCCATTGTGATTAGAAAGAGCTGCTCCTGGAGCCCTGCCCCACATCTCATTTCCTGTTGTGGCCCTTTGTAATGATGTGTTTTATGCGGTGCATGTTTTTGAATAACTGGCTGCACTGTGATGACAATAATCACCCATAATGCCCCAAGGGTGGGGGTGGCTCTCTCAGGGACAACATTAGTCATAAATATGCAAAACGGCTTCTGTCCTTACTGTGTGCTATTTTACAAACCTGCTTTGTTTCTGTTCAAGGCTGCGCTAACTGCATAGTTAAGAGTAGCTATCATCTATTTAACAGGATACAGTTCCACTGAGATTCCTTAAGGGAGACCTTAAATCTATATCGCCTGCAATAGTCATACATTTAAAAGCACAAGTTTTTTCATCACTATACCGTGATACACACATGATTAAATTCTTTCAAGCTCACATACAATAGAATGAGAATCTACTTGGTTGAGTAATGTAACATTTACCCAGTAATCCAGCCATTGAAATGTCACCAAATTTTATCACCTTAAGCCTTTGTCATCCGCTTCCTGTTAAAGCTGGTAAGTGGTCCTCTTCACTGCCTCATCTTGAGTCTGTGTCTCCCCAGAGCGATGCTACCCAGAGCCACATGCAGCCCCTCTCAACCCACTCAGGCCGTGCTTTGGCAGGACTAAGGGTTTAGCACCCTGAGACGTCACACACACTCTCTCAGTCAGCATGGAAGGCTTTGTGTCTGTCCCTTCTTGACCTTCTCCATCTTCTGTGCTCCTGTCATCCATCTGTCACAAAATACTTTCTTCCTGTTGTCCTGTGATTCTGACAAGATCACCCACATGCTCCTGTTGTGTGGCACGTTCACAGGGAGATGATCTGAACAGAAAGACTTCCCGTGCAGCATTTGCAAACTGAATTACAGATACATAATCAAACTGTATGAGGTCCTGCCTGAACAGTAATAGCATGCGGTGTGTTATCTTTAACAGTAAAATCCCATCTTGTGTCTTACCCTCTCGTCAGTGCTAACATGCCATCCTGTTACTGGGCTCTAAGTAGAAAGAGCAGGGCAGTGACATCTAGACATGTCTGTCAGGTTAGTGGATGTCTCCTTGCCTAAATCAGCTGACGTTGATTTGTGAACATAATGCCTGATTATAGGATGGCTGACAGATAAATTTTATTAAAATTAAGGCACAATTAAACATTTCATCTCTGCTAATTACTGGCTGTAGATTTGGCAAGATGACCATGTGCTGTAGGAAATCAGCAACCATAACACATTTTAATGGGGCACAGCTGTCTTACAGCTTGGTAATATTTGCACAGTGCACCAGAACTGTAATTTATGAGACAGGAAGAGAGAGCAAATCTGCACTGGATTGAGTGCCAGAATAGATTTTGAATTTATATTCTTTAATGAAGTTTGGATTTGTTGCGGGGGGTTGTTCGTAATTGCAGATCGATGTCAACACTGTGATGTTAAAGTGTTGAGAAGACACTATTAATTAAATGTGTTCCATTTTAGGATTTGTTCACTATAAACTAATGCTAATGTATCTGACAAAAACAACATGTTGTAAAAACAACATTTTAAGGAGGAAGGTAGATGCTTCTTGAATGCGTGTGCTTTACAGGCACTGGCCAGACTTGATGGGTTCACGCTAAAGTAATCAGCCCCACTATCCACTTGTGCCAGGGAATAAGCCTGGGAAATTCACCAAAATGTGGGAACAGCTTGGGAACAGATTGATGCAGAAGGGTGAAAAAGGCTGAGAGTGAGTGTATGTGTGTGCTGTAACGGGTGTGTATGTGTGTATGTGCTCTCAGAGCTAATTCCAAGGCAAACAAGAGGAAGCTTCCTCTAAGTAACTCAGCTCTGTTTGCTCCGATGGTATGTCTCCATGGGGTCTAGCATTGCTTTTTCAATTATATGGAAGTTTGGCCACCAAATCCTCTCTAAAACAGTTGATGCATTTTGAAGGAATGTCAGTTTTATTGTTTTCACAATGACTGAACCTCATTTATCTAAAATTCAACATCATGAGATATTTTATGACTGAATTTTCCAAGGAGTCACTGATGTTCACTTAAGTACCACTGTTCACGTTCCTTGCTTTAATACCATCATGGTGATGGAAAATAATACTCATTTGTCCATTCAGAAATCTTTATACATATTTTTCTGCAGGTTGTATCTTTGTAGGCTCCTCGAGCAAATCATTTTGACCAGTTAAAACTGTCCTTTGATGCACTGTATGATCATTATCCTGACATTGCTTCATCAAGGCTTCACTGGACCAGGGCCTGGGTTGGACCATGTTGGCATGCTGCAGGCTGTGTTTGGTTGGAGCCCACCAAGGTTAATTTAACTGCTGTTTTCTGGGTGACACCTTCAGTCTGTGACAGACCTGGAAGGGCTGGACGCTTGTGGCACTTTCCATGATATCCCACAGATTTGCACTTGGGTCCAGTTCAGGTGCTGTTCAGTGCAGTACACCCCCCGAAGGCCCTGTTGACCTTCTTTCATGACCTATTATTTTTCTGTTTAGAGTGGTGACATTATGACGGTGCGTGGTAGGGGTTCAGACAAACTGTGATAGGCGTGTGTCAGGTAATGGCAGCAAAAAAGGCATGCTGAAGAAGGCACTATTTCCCTTTAGACAAATACTGTGAAAGTACAGCAGGACGGACAGTTTGCCATTATTTTGCAGCTTAATCATTTGAACTTAAACTCATGCCATTACAGTAGATGTGCAGGTTGCTGTATCTGAGTTTGACCAAAGTGATGGTGTTGTCTGTGGCCACAAAGCATTTCAGCTTTGCCCAGAGCTGAAATGTGACCACAGGCTGGCATACAGTATGTCACTTTGTGCACCATACTGGAGACTGAAGAGGGGGCTCACCCTTGCAGATAGCCGGCTGTTGTCCTAAAAGTGCAGCACATTGCTGTAATGCCCCAGGACAGAAAATTCAGGGACAGCAAAGGACAATAGAGTGAATGGTGCATGTTCAAACAATTCCTTCTTATGCAGAAAAGGCACAGAAGAAGTGATTTAGTGGGTTTCTGTAATTTATGCAAAAGCATTATTTTGATATTTTTCAGCTGACATGCTACAGTGAAGATCCTCTGGCATTTTTTATGCAAGGGAGTGTTTCTTCACTCATTAGGTCAGCTATGCGCTTGAATAGTGCATCTTTGCTGAGGGAATCCAAACATTAGATTAGATGTAATTGAGAGAAATGAAGCCATGCTTCAAGCAGTTAAGTCTTTTGCATTAAAGCGTGCACTGAGATGCTCTTTGTTAATCGCTGATCAAGTGGGATATTACCTCTCATAAAGAGCTTAGCAAATGCTCATTAGGCATTACACCATAAATGACTGAATAGTTATGAATTCCATTTCTGCCCCCTTTAAAATAATAGTTTACCAAACATGTTGAATAACATTAAAGTGAATGAACTTTATGATTCTAAAGGAGCATGACAAATGTGTGGTGACGTTACACATGTCAGTTTTTAATCCTGAACATACTCTTCACCCTCCTGGTCATGCAGTACATATGTCAGGGATACGGACAACAGCCTCCTGCCAATGTCTCATACCAAGCTGAATCTGCTTGAATCAGACTCATGCATGAATGGACATTTGTGCACACAGACTCTATTGCACCGTGAACTGCTCTGATCATTTTATTATTGTTTGCACTCTTTTCAGGAGACTTTATTATTGTTAAACAATTGGCCCATGTGGTCACACAGCCTTTGCCATGATAGTGCAGGATTATGCATAGTGTGACATTGACAGTGTGTCAATGCATCAAGATGTCACAGATCAGATCACAATATCTATTACACAGCACTGTGTTACCAAGATGATGAATGTCACCTACACATATCTCCACAGCATTTTGCCACATGCCATATTTTCCCATTATTCAGGATTAGAAAACAGGTGTTAGTGTGTGTGTATCTGTGTGTATATGCAGAGGTATTAACACAACCATCACGAGCCCTGAGTAGATGTGTGTTAGTTTTTTTGACAAGTGGTTCTGTGCACTATGTGTGTGTGTGTGTGTATGTGTGTGTCGTTGTAGGCCAGTGACAGCTGAAGAAGAGGACTGTATTTGTGGAGGAACAGCATGGCTGTAGAGAGGAGTGGAGATCCTGAGGGAGGCCTAATGGTTCCACTCCTTCCTGCACAGAGATAAAGACTCATAATAAGCGTGTATGCTCACCATCTGGCCCTGTGCATGTGGCCCTTATGGAGGCGAAAGCAGCGCAATCTGTAAACGATCAGGAGCCATGGCGCTCCCCCTAGAGAGGCCGCCATGCAATCAAGGTGACAGATGGCAGCACCACTGCTGTGGCCTCATGGAGGAGATCAAAATCACCTTCAATAAACTCTGACTGGAATGGGCACAGGCCCCTCAAAAAGTCAGTTTGTCAGTCAAACTGTGGCAGCTTGCTGAAACAGGGGGAACACACAGTGGTCCATCCGTCCACCGCCTGATTTCCATATTTTCCGTCTGACTGAGCCTGAACTGTGATCTTTCTCCAGTTGTCCTCTCGACTCGTGCCGGCGTGGGCGAGCTGGCTGCCAGGACGAGCAATGCTACTGGGGGAAAATTGAGAACATGATGCTGCTAATGTGGGGCAATAGGGGCGGATGGTGGTAGAGAGACATTAAATAAGAAACTGGTGCTCTCTTTTTGATTCGACAGAACCCCTGTGATTTTCCTGCCTTTGTTTATTTAATTACACTTTCACACACACACACACACACACACACACCCCCACACACACACACACACTCACACTCACACAGCCCCCCCCCAACACACACACACACACACACACACACACACACTGTGTATCTATCTGTACAACGCAGACACACGTTTCAAGCAAACTAACATGAATGTATGGAAGACAGTTTCGTCAATATAAACCATAGTACTGAATTCCATGCTTATGATATTTTTTAAACATCTGATAGAGCAGCATGGTCCGGCCTCCGCACTGTGTCTGTATCTGAGTGTTTGTGTCCTGAGCATGCAGACAGAAATGCTTGGGAATGCTATTTCACACATCCCCTTCATCTGATGCGCAGCTTCTGTCAGTGATGTGAGAAAAACAGCCTGACTCTCCAAGCTTTTTTTTTGCACCAGTGCAAAAGTTCAAAATTGAAACGCCATCTGTTCAATAAAACTAATCTAGGCAGGGAGAACCGTTTCCAAGGCTGTGCTGATTGGATGCATGTCTTTGAACCCAATGCCACAAGGCTTAGATTCAACCAAGGATATTGTCATTTGCAAAACAAATACATTTAAGCTTAATTTAGACATAAACAATAAACAAACTCAACACAAATATATTTACTAATGGCGTAGGTGTCACTTTAACATTGCAGTCTACATTTTGAATTGGGACTCTGGATCCTCCCGGAAAATTTAAGCAACAAATGCTTCACTTTATAATTTCTTGTGACTTGTTGATTGATCAGTTTGTACTGTATGTTTGGTGCAGAACTTTATGGTGGAAACAAAAATAAGCATAATAATCAAGAAAATGGACGAAATAAGCCACAAAATAACCAACAGGGGCCAAAAACGATCATAAAGTGATGTAATAGCTAGTTTTTTTTTACTGTAAATGCAAAACTAAGGTGTATAAGAAAGAAGATTGAACTTCTATTATTCACAATATTATTGTTATTCACAAACATACGCATAGAAAAAGAATAAAAATAGATTACCGTATTTTCCGCACTATAAGGCGCACCTAAAAGCCGTCTATTTTGTCCAAATATGACACTGCGCCTTATAATC
>JAQQAE010002798.1:0-21506 GCA_029823295.1 Pseudamia nigra | reverse complement strand
ACCAGCGGCTCAGGGTAGGCGGCCATCTGCCTCGACCGGTTGGGGTTAGTGGACAGAGGAGAGACAAAAGAAAAGAAAACCGTCCAAGTTCTAGTAATTTTACTGTAAAGGGTTGGCTGATTTCTTGAGTGAGTGGTGACTATGCTTAGTGGGAGCGAAGGGAGAAAATATCCATACAGTATGTTGTATAGTACTGGCACCAAAAGTTTTTTTTTTATTTTTTTTTTAGAGTTTTATGAAAGCAAGAAGGGGGGCCAAATAGATTCTGCTATCAGTATCATTTAATAGAGTCACTATTTCATGGACATGGAAGGTTATACTGTATTAATGTTTGTGTAATGTCAGTATTCAAGGCTGACATGAAGTTAGTGTCATATCACGGTCACTGTGTTAGTATGACAACTCCACTGTGGTGCTTGTTTTAAAATTACATTCATTGATATGAACAAAGCGTCATTTTACATGTGCTTTTCTATTTTTTGTAGCTGTCTGTATCCGAGTTTGCTTCCTGTCTCTCATTACTGTAACCCACAGTAAATCACATTCAGCAGCCCACAGGTCAATCCAAGCTTGTTGAGACACAGACACCAGAGTTGCCACTCATTCTCTTCAGGATATCCCCTATTAGAGAGGTCAAGCAGTTCGAGCAGCTCCCCTTATCCTGAGCTGGGGCAGCTGTCCCAGTGTTACCAACTCAAATCCCTCTCCATCCATTCCCATTTCAGTTCCCTGATCCTGCATGCCACTGCAGTGTTGTGTCATCACATCCATCATCAGGGCCACCCAGTTGCTCCTCACACTGTCTGGAGAAATTCTCCCAAATCTCTTCTGAAAATAATTAGTTTTTGTCTCTTTTGTGTACATCATGACTGCTTTAACTCTGTTTATGTTGTGTTTTTGTTTTCTTTCTTGTGTGTGCAGGGAACAGAGATTACCAGGACAAGAGGAGCCTCCTTTGCCTCTTCTGTTTTTAACCTGATGAATGCCATCATGGGCAGCGGTATATTGGGACTAGCTTATGCAATGGCTAATACCGGCATTGTAGGATTTTGGTAAGAATTAACACTGCTCCTGTTGAAATGTTTGACTTTGATGCAGTACCCTACTAATTTAACTATGTTTACTTTGTAGTATCCTGTTAGTAATAGTGTCTTGCTTGGCGGCATACTCTATACATCTCCTTCTGAAGCTATGTGACCAAACAGGTGAGACACTAACAATAGACAGACTGCTAAACTGTAGCTAAACATATCCCTGTGAGTTTATACAAGAGGTTTCATCCTGTTTTTTTACCCCCTGGATACTAGATCTTACTTCAGTTGTGATTACATCAGTGTGTAGAAAGCTGGTTGAAGAGTTTTTTTAAAACTATTGTTTTGTCATCCTTGTGATTTAATCAGCTGATGTTAAAACTAAGTATCAAAGGAAGTGAAAGCAGGAAGATGAAGACAGAAAGTGGTATTTGGGCTGTTAATCAAAACTCCATGTGTGCAATGTTATCTTGATTTTTGATTATATTTCAAACATAGAGAATTTCTCACTATTTTCCTCATAGGTATTAATTCATATGAAGACCTTGGAATGAAGGCATTACGTAAACCAGGGAAGGTGAGTATGGTCGATGTTAATAGTCATTATAAAGCACTAAATCTGCTTTTCCATTAACCACTGGGCCATTAACTTAATATCTTTAATGTGCTTTGCTTAGTGTGGGCATGTTAAGATTGTGAATCTTATATGTCAGTGTCCTTAATCACTAACAATAAGTAGCAGGACTGTGTAGTATGGCTGTATACAGTATATGACGTAATATTAGAAAAGCATAAATGATTAAATGTTGTATTATCTTCTTTATACCACTGGTACAAATCTCACTCCTTGTTTTGCAGTTTTGCCCCTCTACACTCTATGAATGCTTGCAAGATAGAAGTTGAGGAATGAATAAAACATTGAATAAAATAATTGTGAATTGGAGTCGTTCGTTAGGAAGTTGTAAAAAGGAATCATTTTTTTTCAATCTAGCGTGAAAAAAAATTACCTGTGATATGTGCCGCTTTGAAAATAATTAACAGATGACTTTCTATAGAAATTTATTATAACATTCATTCAATTGACCTTGCTTCTAGATTGATTTTCAGCATGTTATTTATTCATATGTTACTCATGAATGAGTACATTTCTGGTTGTTTGTTATTTATTCAAATGCAGCCTTTAATTTCTTTTTGAAGTCATTGCATGTGTGTTTTGTCAGATTTTTAAATTAGATTTGCACAAGTTACATTTATGATTGATGTTGACGTTTCACTGCTTTTTAAATCTAATAAAGCTGTATACTATGATGGAATATTTTTGCTGATATTACCAACCCATACTAAGCAGTAATTAGAATGTTACTGCAGAAAAATAAATAAATAAGTGTTTTATAATGACTAATACAAAGCAGCCATTATCCTACAGATGATGTATGTTAATAAGGAGGTAATTAGTGGTGAATATACAGTACTGTGTAAAAGCCTTGGCTTTGTTCCCCTGTCTTCTTTAAATGTCGATATTATAATGACCATACATGTACAAAATGAATTAACATTATGTTAAAATTAGTATGGGGGTAGTACTTGCAAATATCTACCCGTTAGCTTTGTTGTTTCTGTAGGATTGTAAGAAGATATGTGCACACTATAAACACATAAAATCATTACCAAATGGCTTCGTATCACTGCTTATTATGACTGTTTCTATGGCAAAAAGTAGCCCAGACAATGAAAGCTATTTGACGTGTGTTGTATAAAATCTTGTTCAAGTCACTACATCTCATATTTTCTGCCCCAGATGAAAATATTTTGAGTACAAAAGATGGTCACACTTATTTGTTTAATATTGACACTTTATTGTAGAAAAACTGACATTTTTCTTAATATATTTCTGGTTCTGTTGTGAATGACACATGCCTGTGTATAGACATTAAAATGTGATAAAACAACACACCCAAGGTGGTCTAAGGCTTTTGTACAGTATTGCATGTACTCTACTATACTGTGTTAGGAATTCACATTCTCATGTACATGGCCAAAAACATATTCCCACTAACAGCTTATTTTGAAAATCTTTTTTAGGTTCTTGTTGGACTTGCTATTCTCATCCAAAATATTGGTGGTGAGTCAGCTTTTATTTCTTCATTTCTTCCTATTTTGACATACATTACTTCTGACATGTTGGACATAAATTCACTTTGATGTTTTTTTTTTAACTGAGTGGTAAAATGTGGCAGAGGTATGAGTTCTTGGTCAGAGTATTTTGGAGGAAACTAGTGACGCCTACTGGAGATGAGTGGACTTTGTGTTGACTCCCTCCTGCCTTTAGGGCCATTATCCGGATTCTCTGATAACCTTTGACCCTGTAGCTGCTCTCCTCGGGGCCCTCTCCCGTGGGTCTGAAACCTGACTTCATATCTAATTGATCACTGATGGTAAACCCACTCCCTCCCTCTGAGTGTTGAGTAACCTAATGGGACCCCTCCCTTATCCCCACCCCCTGAAACCTCTCTCCGGCTGCCATCTCCATCCGTCCCTCAGCCGCAAACGGCGCTTCTCAGACAGTCGAGAGCTGAGGTGATAGCTCCTCTGCAGTCATTAGTGGCACGGCTGAGTGGATTATTGCAGTGCCCTCTGGTATGTTTGTGGCTTTCTCAGCATGGGGCAGTATGTGTGAGTGTGTGAGAGCCGGCACTCTAGCATGCATCTGTCTGCACCCCGGGCCCCTTTTATAAGAGTGCAATTAGCCTCACTCTGAGTAAACATTCATTTGCACTGCCAAAGGCTGATGGGCCAATTGACCTTAATTACTGACCAGCCCAGGGCTCTCACACGCCGCCACTCCTCTTGCTCCTAATGAAATGAAAGTGGCTCTGTCTTATGTTGAACACACTTTCCTACTGTGTGAGCTACAATGACCACACACAGACACCTTACATCAATTTTCTACATTCATGATTATTATTAGAGCATGTTTTCTTACCACATAGCCAATAATGATCTTTTTTTCTCCATTCAAGGGCCTTTTTGTTTAGAGCTGTAAGTATTATCCACTATGAAAGTGTTGTGCTTGCAATAACCAGCTGCATGAAACTAAACCATTGCATCAAGTCTTGTGTGTGATCCCTGTCTATACTGTATGTCTGTATCCATTTGGGCTGACATCACAGCTTGGTAGTAACGTGGTAATGAAGAGGAAGTAGTTGGCTAATACCATGTAATTACCAAAGAAGGGACAAGGTATTGTTTGATAATAGCAAGGGGTGGATTTGGGAAATACGAGACTAAAGTTTGCGTGACATGGTGTTAAAGTGCCTAAAACAAAGGGACTCAAGAAGCACTTGAATGTTATTGAGACAATAGTATAGTCACATTTTGGTAAAGAAAACAGCAAAATTATATTAATTCATTATGAATCCATTTGGAAGGATAGGTAATAGGTACAAGCAATGAAGGTCAGCAAATAACAAAATAAATCAAGAACTTTGAATGTGTTCACAAATGCAGTTACCAAAACCGTCAAACACTGATGAAACTGTCTCATGAGAACCGTCACAGCAATGGAAGACCAAGAGCTTCCTCTGCTGCAGGGGAGAAGTTTATTAGAATTAACAGCCTCAGAAACTGCCAGAAGTATTCATGGACTGTTTTTTCTCTTTATTTACTGTTTCTTGCCATAATATGGAAGTGTACAGTAGCTGTAGTAGTACGAATAGGGCTATTGATTCTATACCCGCCCTCCCTTTGCAGAAGTGAACTGATGGACTGAAGAACATTAAAAAGGCACAAATGAACACACCTGTGACTTGAAAACTTTTCCAGTCTGATGATAGAATGCCCTGAGTTTGCAAAGCTGTCATCAAAGCTAAATATGGCTACTGTAGACAATCTAAAACATGTTCTGCATTTTTCAACACTTTTTGTTCACTACGTTATTCCAAATTTCATAGTTTGGATGTCCGGCTGGCCTCATGGTTACCTGTGTGTACTTTTCCCCCGCTGACTTCGTTCGTCGTCTGCTAGGGATATAGGGCTGGGGTCCGTCCTTTCATCTGAAGCCATATCTTCTACAGTCTCCATCCGATTTGGATAAAATTTTTGCAGAGTGGTCCATAACAACATTCTATCAGGGTGCTTCGATCATTTTGACAATAATTTGGCATTTTGGGAAAAATGACAAATATTTTTGTGGCTTCGTCATAACTAACCTGTTATAACTCATCATTTCTTCATCCAATCTGCACCAAACTTACATTTAAGATATGGGTCCCACCCTGAACACAACCATATCACAATAATGTATCTCAGTTATAGCGCCACCTATAAATAAGTAAAGAGCTATATCTCAGCTCCACATGGTCATATCTGTCTCAAATATCATATGTATTCCATGTCTGAACACACCACGCCACCTGCTGAGAACAGGAAATCAACGATCTCATCTGATTGGCCTGAAATTTGCGGGGTGCGTTCTGCGAGTGACGTCCAGTGGCACAACAGTGAAGAGACCCCTCAGCCGCTGCTCAGATGCAGTCGCATGGAGGTGCAAGGGCCTGGTCAATGCTGCTTGCAGCTTTAATTATTTAGCAGATTTTTTTTTCTTCAATTAAAAAAAAAATATATATATATATATTTTTTTTTTATTCGAACCAGAATTTAAAAACAAAAGGAAAATACAAATCATGAACAGAAATCAGTCTCATTAATGTTCGAAAAGGGCTTAGGAAGAAATGAAAGACTTATGTAGTCCCAACCCTTTTACCAAATTCTAAATCAGTAACTCAAAGTTGAGGCTTTCGCAGCCTCTCATAAGAATATTCAACATTTACAACATTTCATTTGAATATTTAACACAACACATATCACTGTAATACAAAGTATACACTCTTTTCAATAGACCTCTTAAATTATTCCATATTGTGTAATAATATTATTTGAAGATTTGTTTAACCCTACCTATTGTTTGACATATTTTCAATTCTTCACTGCAGCTGGTCCATAAATGAACCCCTACTGTAGAAATACAGTGAAGTTTGGCATTTGTTCTTATTGTTGGTTTCATAAACATAGATGTTCCTCTTAGACTATACATACTGTACTTGCTTACATTTCTTTCTTACATTGTTAATTGTCATGAATATACTACTTAATTTTACTTCTTGTCATTGTTCAGGTTTTGTTGCTGGTCAAAAAATACTCTCCTTCCTATTGTATACTTACCCCCCGCCCCCAACACACACACACTTTCCCCAAACTGTAAGGAGCTGCGCTCTTCATGTGCTACATCTCCCTCCCCCTTAGTGGGAGAAAATGAAATTACCCCTTGGGGTTAAATAAAGTATGATTGATTGATTGATTGATTGAAATAATAGTTTGGGTGAACAAGAGCCTTGGCAGAGGTATGTGCTGTCTGAGTGTCCTCCAGCTATATTAGCAGTTGATCTTCTTGATCTTGATCTTGTTGATCTTGAATTACCTAACAAACAGAAAATAGAAAACAAACTACAGGTCGCTTACCTGAGCTCCCCAACATGAACTGGAGAAAAAGTGTATAATAAAAAACAGCTTCTTCACCCCATACTACTACCAGGACTGCTAAACTTACAATAGTGAATATCTACAATTATTTAGAGAATATCTACAGAATCAAAGACCACAATCCAAAGTCAAAACATCAAAATTACAAAGTTGAATTACAAAAGCACGTTTTGGTTGAGAACAAGAAGAGGCAATCCTGGCACTGTCTTCTGATGGTGTCCTTTTATACTTCGTGCCACCCCCTTGGACACTTCTACTTCCTAGATTGATTATGTTAATTTTGTTGTTTTTCTTATATTAAATTAGCAATTCGTTTTATCAAAAAAAAAAAACACACTCATTCTTACTAAGTTGTCAGGAAAAAAGAATTGCTAATTTAATACTTCACTTCCTGTTACACACACAGGTGAAAATGTGCGAGGGAGAGTAACACAATAGGAGGTAGTGAGGAAGAGAGTGTAACACAGAAATACAAATGACCAGGGGGACATAACAAGTATTAACATACAATGTTAAATATAATAAAAATAAAAAGTACTGAAGGAGAATGTGTGTCCAAACTTTTGAATGGTACTGTAGTCATTGTTCATACCAAGCTATAACATTCTAGTACTTCTTAACTATTACTATGTTACTGCTGAGCTGCAGTGTGTAGCACTGTCCCCGTTTGTGTATTTAAAATGACCACTTGACCAAAAACACCACAACAGCCTCTCTGAAGCAGTGCAGAGGACGAGCTGCTCGGGACAAGCTCTTATAGACATATTTGGGTGCGCTATGGGCATTACTGGCATGACAGAGTGAGGGTCCTTGTGTCTGTGTGGGCTAGAGGGGTTAGAAGGAATTTTCTTTCATAAACAAATACAGGATCTTAGGGATTATGGTGTAGGCTTATTTAACGGCGAGTGCAAGTCCCGCCTCAGGCAGTAAGGTCCCAGCTAACTCTGGCTCTGTGTGGTTTCACAAATCTAAATCCTTTCACATTATCTGCCTATATGGTGACCACACACTGCATCTGAATCCCTGCTTTGTACGTGTCCTGGACCTAAGACGTCCCCTATTACTTTTGCATTCTCCCCATCTGTTTTTTTTTTTTTTTTGGTCCAATATGACCCTCAGGAAGTGACCCAGATCGCCTCTCTGATTGGCTGTCCTGGAAAAGGATGTTGGAGCCCGTCGGAGACAGATAATATCCTGTTTCCTTGTGAGGTAGGGAAAGGGGGAGAAATACCTGGATTAGTGTCAGAGATCATTATTGTTAGCATTCCTCCCTCTCACACTTCTGGCTCTGACTCTCTTGGTCTCCAGCAGTTGGAAGAGCTGCATAATGTCTGCTCCTTTCCATGGAGGGCTTTGCTGATGATCCTGTTGAGCCGCCTGCCCCACCCATCTGCGTACCCCTCCACCCCTGCCTTCCATTTCTTTGCTCTGGAAAACACCAGTCTCACACAGCAATTTAGAATGGCTTGTGGCAGTGTATAGTCATCTGCTGTGTTTATGACTTGGTCTTTTGCTCTGATTGTGGGCATTTTTGTTTGTTCTGTAAACAGAAAAGCATATTTTCTAATCCTTTTCCTGTCTCTCCACAGCTATGTCATCCTATTTGTTCATCCTGAAGTCAGAGCTTCCTGCTGCCATCAACGGATTTGTAAACTCTGACAACACAGGGTGGGTATTTACAACGTTGTGAGCTCTCTGACTCCAGAGTTATTATAGTTTTGAACCTTTAATGTATTTTTTTTTTTATTTGAATTTGATTTTCAGATTTTAGAAACAAATTTTTATATGCGTGTGAAAATTGACATTGTTGGTACAAAGTATGATTTTTATCTTTTCTAAAATCACCAGGTTGTGTTTTTGATCCATCCAGCATAGTTTATCTAGTCAGTTTCTTTAGTTTATGTTTTACGTTCGAAGAGTGCATGAAGTTGTTAAATTTTTATTTGAGAAATTGCCGATGCAAGTTTAGTTTTATATAGTTTTCATTTTTCAGGTATTTTCAGGAAAACCTTGATTTTTATGATAAAAGCTGGTGAAACTTTGACAGAAAGACAAGACTTATTTTTTGTAATTATTCCAAAAAGTCTTTAATAAAAATGGTAACCTATATTTCCATTTTGTTTTTGTTGCTTTTTTAAAATTAATTTAGTTTGTTTTTCAGGCATGGTGCATACTAACTAAACCCATGAAAGGAGGTTTTTCCTCCCCTGTTGTCCTAGGCTTTGCTCCCTGAGGTTCTGTTGGGTTTCTTCTTTGTATAGTATTTTAAGGCTTTGACTTTGATTTGTGGTGCTGCACATGTACAACTGAACTGAACAGAATATTAATCAAGATTTTTGTAAATATGGTTTCATTTTAATATGTAGTCCAGGCCAGATGTTACAAAAGGCAACCTAAAGAATGAAACAAAAATTAGTTAGGAAGAGGGGAAAAAACTGGGTTATGTGCAGTTGTGCTAAAACATTTAACAAAATCTACAAATATGAATTTGTTAACTGAAGTTGTTATTTGGGTGTCATGCTTTTTAAAAATTGCTGTTCAGTGAAAAACAACCACTTCTTTCTCTCCTCGTTTTAGTTTTAGTCTTATTTTTCTTTCCCTGTAATAATAACTCATTCACCAGTAAGAACATTTTCTTCAAAGTCTGCCACCGCTGCGGCTACACCAACCAAGTCATTCATTTAAATTAGCTGGATGGATTTAAAAGTCAGCACCACAATAGTGAATGAGTCATTCCTGTTCCCATGATGTTATAGATTATACCTTTGGCCTTCAAATAAGTCAAATCTGACACTTCTGCACTGTGCAGCTACACAAACGGGAATTAGTCAGACCATAAGAAACTCATGAAAAATGTGGTGGAAGAAGATCTCTCACTAAACCACGATACACCAGTACTTTATCTGTGAGTGACTGAGGTGAAACTTGTGCTCGGTGTGGGATGAAGTGAAAATGCACAAAGGAAATGTATTTAATGACAGAGAGCGATTCATCATCCATCATCAGCAGCCGGCATCTTTCATTGGCCTGCATGGACGAGTCTGCAGCTCTTCACCCTCTGAGAGAAGAACAGTCTCAGCCAGGCCAAGAATGTAACTTCTATTACTTTATTATTGGCCACACTGGTTTAAAGCAAGACTTGTAGCTGCTTTCAGTCCAATCCGTCAACATCTGAATCTTCCGCACACAGCTGCTTTGTATTAGTGCTCTGCTTTCACCCCCAAATCTCTCGCACATGTTCCCCGGAATCAGACTGATACAAGGGGATATCAGTTTTGCCATTCTAATTACAGCTCACTGCTGAGGGAAACAAAACATTTCTGTTAATGAGTGGCTTTTGGATGTTAACAGACACATTCCCCATTCCATCAAAGCCTAAATAAACGAGTTGTTTTATATTAGAACGTGTTTCTCTTTTCTGCCTCATTTGTCATAACAACAGCAGAGCAAAAACACTGTTGTGCTCAATCACTTTGTCTGCGCTAATAGACTACATGTCCTGTTTATGTTCTTCCCATCATTCTTAACAAGGTCAAGGACACGGACAGCTGAGGATTTGGGTTTGTACAGCATTGCCCAGATTTCCGCTAATATTCAACAGTTTGCGTTGATTGACTCATTGGCAGTCATACTCCAATCTTAAGTGAGAGCTGTCCTGCATCTTGTTATAGCGTGAAATGTTCCAGATTTCATGGGTCTTCTAGGTATCCTCTGTCCTCACAGTGAGCCTCAAGCCTTTCCAGAATGGCTTCTAATGGTAGAGAATTTTTTACAAGGAGGTTAACTTCAGTAGAACACTTCTGCTAAACTTAGGCTTGAGTAAAAGTGATTGGACAAGAGAGATTTGGGGTCAGAGCAGAGGTCCTCCTGACATCCAGTTACAGGGCAGAATGTGTGTAGACGCAGAGACAAATCCATCAGCGCCTATAGTAACACCACAGCTGTGAAACTGCCAAACAGGGGTCAGTGGGTGTTGATGTGGTCAGAGCAGGTGCTGCTGACTGTGGGAGCCCCATAAAGAGAAGTGGAGGCAGTCCCTCCTGACCCCCACGCTGCAGTCCAACATACAGCAGCACCCTTCCCACCGGACCCCTTCGGAGCCGACATGCCTTCCACATGTGTCACAGCGAATGCCCCCTCCTCCTTTTTCTCCTGTTCAAGCTCCCCATTCCCGAATAAACCGCCAAGGCTATCCCTCAGCAAAGGAAAATATTATTCCCCCTCTCCAAAATCCCGGCAAGTGAAATGTGGTCTCATCTGATGGAGTGACACAACGTTTGCATGTGAATTACATAATTGTTATGGTTTGCAAGAGCTAAAGCTCTTAATTCATACCACATGATGAATCTGTCGCTCTGTATTTGAGCACAAAATGGAGACAAATTTCCAGAGCCGCTGCATTTTATGACACCAAAGATTCATCTGGTCTGTTCTCCATGACATGTTAGAGCCAGGGCCCAGTTGATCAGAAGCAATCGGATTGTATATCAGTTATTGGACTGGATTAAATTTTAAAAATTGTTGCTCAAAAGAAGAAGTCTTCCAAAGACAGATTAAATTATGTAATCCAGTCTGTTTTGCAGCTGTATTCAGAACATTGCGGCAGGACTGGAATTATCTGGGATCCAGAACACCAGATTATCTTAAGACATTTTTATCATGTAGACATATATGCATGCTTTATAGTTCATTTATCTGAATGATGATAAAGTAGATGGTGACATTACATTGCCTGTTTAACCTTTCACTGTAGCGGAGTTTAAAATTAAAGTGACCCAATTCCGGCAGATTTACCATCTAGTAGTCTATGTTGTGATGAACCTTCTGAGGGATCTAGTCCAATGATGTTTTGAGAAGAAGCAAAACATGGGCGTTCCACATCGATTCTGATCCACTTAAACCTTTCGAACACCTGGACTAAAGGATGTGATGTTTGAGAGTGTTTCCTGATTCAGAACAAGCTCTGATTATCTAGTCTCCTCTTTCTTTTACAGAAACACCTGGTATGAAGATGGGCGATTACTTCTGATCATTATTGCCTTCTGTGTTGTTCTGCCTTTGTCAATGCTGCCTAAAATTGGTAAGCAATTCACTGTCTTAGCATCTTGATTTTCCTTTTGCTGAGCAGTTTGAGTCAGTGTATTTGTAATGGACCTGTTCCACCAGGCTTCCTGGGCTACACCAGCAGCCTCGCCTTCTTCTTCATGTTGTACTTCACAGCTGTGGTGAGAAAAAAATTACAGTTCTTTCGAGGAAACACTTTTTTCACTTTTTCATGGGCAGAAGTGGTACATACATTTATATTTAGTGACATTACTCCTTAATTAGATTATCACTAATAATAATAAGAAGAAAAACCCTTGAAAATAACTGTATCCTTTAACATTACAGAGAGCAGCGAGGACAAAGAGAAATGCACTTTCTGTTGGTAATAATACAATAGTAATACACATTCTACTTTCTGTTTTACAACGATCACATGAGGAAAATCAACTATTTTACAGGTGTTCTATCTGTTATTTCTAGCCATAAAAAGGCAAGCCACATTTTGTTTATGAACGTGTGGTCAGAATCAACTGATTAAGGACTGTTTTTAATTTTTCTTTTTGATAATTATCATGGATGAATCATATATCAGTAAGAAGACATTTTACCCATGATCCATGATAACAGGGATAACAAAGAGAAATTGCAGTCAGTTGTTTAAGAATACATTGTCAGTGTTTTAAACCTTGCAAAATTCCACAAATCGTGTTTTTAGGGGAGGTCATGTTGTGTTGACAGCTGTTGATACGTTCCCCTAATTGTGTTTTTTTCCCTAATCTTCCATTGTTCACTTTTGTCGTCTTTGTTCCAGGTTGTCGTCAAGAAATGGTCCATCCCCTGCCCGTTGCCATACAACGTGACTACATTTTCAAGTGTCTACCAGGTAACGGAGATCCCCTTTTTCGGCTCCAAGGTGGAACAAGTTTGAGCTGTTTAGTTTAGACCAGACGGTCACGGCCACATAGTTAGAAGGAAAACCCAGGAGACCGAGTTCCCTGATTGGGTTGACTGGCCGATGAGGGCCAGAGGAGCTGTAAATGGTAAGTAGTGGCAGACCTGAGGGGAAGGAAGTTCAGGTGACCTTGCCTAAGCCTGGAAATGGCCTTTGACATTTCAAAATTATACAGACCATAGAGTAACTTCAGCTCTGGCACGGGTTGTTGTTCTTGTTCTTTCCCTGAACTACAGCACGGTGGAAGTCATCTCCTCAGAAATAACATGCTTTGTCCTTTTCTTATTGTTCCTCCAGATATCAAATTCCTCTGACTCAGAATGTACTCCCCAACTCTTTGTCAGCTCCAGCAAGGTACGTATATGAAACCAGCTTGTTTTCTCTCTTGTATGGCACATGCAGAACTTGTGAGGCGGCTGTGAGAAGTTGTTGAAAGTATGTCTGCTGTGCTGTGGTTTTTTGACTGTGGTTGATATGTCACACTCTTTACTCATGAAGGATTGGGCTATATATTTGGATTGTGAGTGCACCCCACAGCTGCCACTCACATGTTTATTACAAGTTAAGGCCATATGTGCATGCATGTGGCTTGCCCATTACTTCAAGTGCACGTTGGTTCCAATTATTTAAGAACAACATGACAGCATTTCTGACAGGATTCTTAAAAATAACATTTGAATTATGTCTAAAGATGTTTATATCATCCATCTGAATGAGTTATGTCACTGTAGTTCACACCTGAACTCTATATCTGGCAATTACCACTACACACTCAGTACCTTGACCCAGCAACCCCTTCACTCGCGTGTAACAGTATAAGCTGATAATTTGCAAATGACACCTGTGCTTGGGCTTGTATATGGTGCAGAGTGCCTACGCTATCCCCACCATGGCCTTCTCCTTCCTGTGCCACACAGCTGTCCTACCCATTTACTGTGAACTGGACCGGTCAGTACTACAGCTTTTTTAAATTTTATTTTTCTGATGTCTACAGATGCTACCGCTCAGTAACTTTGTAAAATAATCTTCTTGTGTCTTTCAGACCGACTAAGGCAAGGATGCAAAATGTTGCAAATGTTGGTATTAGCCTCAGCTTTCTGCTTTACCTCATTTCAGCGCTTTTTGGCTATCTCACTTTCTACGGTAAGTCAGAAGGGTAAGATGCATTACGAAACAGTAGATTGCAGTTCAATTAGATATGGTACAATACGATGCATTAGTGTGATACAATAATATTATGTGATGCGATACAGTGTGATAAGATAATAAGATATGGTACAGTAGGATGAGTACAATACAGTATGATATGGTAATAAGATATGATAGCATAATTAGATGCAATATGATGAGATAATAAGGTACAAAAAATATGATACAATAGATTTTTTTATACAATAAGATAATAAAACATGACACAATACAGTAAGATAATAAGATATAATACAGTATGATACGATACGATACAATACAATGAGGTAACTAGAAAGTACTCAGGAAGCGCAGACACTGCAAATCAGCTCAAGTTATCTTCATACATTTATTGGGATATGACAGTGAAAACAAACCCTCATTATTGGATTCTTTGACCATGAAAACCTACCATTATCATTTGGAATCACATACATATCGTCTTTGTTAGTTCGGTAGTTGTTTTTACAAAAAATAATATTTCCATAATGGTGGTTTTCTTCTGGATCTAGCTCCGTAAATGTTGAAGGTACATCAAATCCATGGGCACATTACTGAAATCAGACTTTATGCTACAGTTTGGTGTCAGTTTCATGTCTGTAGCTTTGTTTGCTGCAGTAGCTATTTTTCCTCAACCCCTATAAGTAGAAGCTTTCTGGATCACTTTATCTAGAATATTGCCCACATCTGGATCAATCTTTGTGGCTTGATAGAATCTATTATGGTGTTATCCTGTGTTTTTTGGCCAATTTTTCTCCGTTATTTGTGGCGTTACAAGGACAAATGTTGAATTTTACCATCTACCAATGGTGAAGAATCTTTAAAAAATCTTCTGGATCCAGATGTTGATCCAGATCACTCCCAGAGTCTAACAGACTGGTTCTTGTGCCATTTCAGATTTGAAAATTCTATCCAAGTCCATTTATGACTTTTCAAGTTATGTTGTGAACAAACAAATAAATAAACTAACACAGACAAAAACATAACCTCCTTGGCGAAGGTAATAAGATGCAATATGGCACAATATGATAGTCTAATAAGAAATGATACAATAGAATATGAAAATATAATAAGATATCATATGATGCATTAAGATACAATTTAATTATTAAGATTTAATAATTTTACAGTTTAATTATTAAGATTCAAGACATCATGTGATACAATGCAATAATGATGCAATAAAGTACAGTAAGATACAATGCAATATGATAAGATGATATGATACAGTGTGACAAAATACAATACGATATGACACACCATGATAATATAGAATATGACACAATACAATACAGTACTGTGAGATAAGGTAAGATATAACATGACACAGTATGACAAGATACAATATAATTAGATAGTAAGGTACAATACAATGTATTTCAATGCAATAATAAGATACAATTAGATCATATGATACGGCACAATGTGATCGCATAATAGGACAAATTACGATACAATACCCTAATAGTAATAAGATATGATACTTTACAATACTATGAGATAATAAGATATGATAAAATACTATGAGATAAGATATGATACAATATGATATAGGAGATGTAATGAGATACAGTACAATAATAAGATGTATTTCAGTACAATAACATACAATTCAATGCAGTATGAGAACACAATATGACAAAATGATATGAAATATTACAGTAAGGTACAGTACGATCTGACAAGTCACGGTAACGTACGATAGGACACAACACGATACAGTATTGTAAGATAATAAGATGTGATGGGACGTGACAAAATACAATATTTAAAGTGGCCAGTGTAAAAATCACAACAGACTGATTGGTGTCAAACTGTCAGTATGTACGACTCATGATTGTTTTTTCATTGTTGCTCATTAGAGCTTTTTTTATTTCAAAAGTATATGGTTGATTTTCCAAATGTCTGTAGAAACATCACCTATTTTCAGGGTGTAAGGAGAAAGGAAACACTGATGGCGGGTCACAGCCTGTGACGCTGATGAAGTCCACAAGCAAAAACATGTTGATCTAACATGAATAAAGTTGCTCTAGTAAATACTGCTGGAGCTTTGACCAAACTAAAAGGGCTTCTTGTCAGAAAACGCCATGGCCACCTGCCTCGGTGTGTTCATTTAGCTACAAACAGACATGACAGACTGAGGTTGTTCCCATCGATTTGATTGACAGGTGAGAAGCTGTGAAAGAGAACTTAAGTTTGAGTGTACACTGTCAAATGAATGGAGGTTGTCTGGACATAGAAAGAGCTCTTTGTAAACCCGTGATGCAACTTGTCATGGTGCTCCCTCAGATTTGTTGCAAAAGCTTTGCTGATCTGTAATGTTCAAAATTTTACCAAAAGAATGCATTAAAGGAGCAGTGTGTAGGATTTAGAGGAATCTATTTGCAGAACAGGAACATTACTATATGCTCATTAGTGTCTCGACACTCGGGAATAAGAAACAATGTGTTTTAGTTTTTGTTTCTTACTTATAACTACAGAGGGAGGGGGGTGTCCTTCCACATAGACTGTCATGTTTCTGCAACATATTAGAATGACTAGTGAAGGTCTTTACACAGTGATTGTAGGCACTTTTAAACCTACTTGAGTGGATAAGTTCAGCCACTCTCAAACACAGGAACCCACAGGTAGATCGCAGGAGAATTTATTTGGGTCAGAAAACAAATTGGCATTTAAAGCAAGCGAGATACTGATTATCTGTATTGTTCCAGTTATTGACATTACTATAACACACTTGAGAATGAGAGTCTGTTACTTTTGCCTAAATGCAGTTATTTACTATGAAAATTTTTATACATTTTTTAAAAAGCACATACATAAAACAAAACTGTTACTTCTTTAGCCGACATCTCTTTAAAATGGGTAATTTATCTGCTCTAGATAATGATAGTTGCCATGTAATATTATAAAATAGAAGTTAAAATGGTCAAAAACAGTCATTCATTTACAAATTCACTCTTCATGATTTGATATGCATCTGTGGAATCACCGACTGCAATTTCATTTGTTGCCTGTAATTGCGTGGATTTCAGTTACGTTTATGCTGACATTTAAATAGATGCCACCATTACAACTAACTAGTTACTCAACAGTGCTATTTATAGCTAAAAGCAACGTTTCACAGCCTGATGGAGTGTGTCACCCATGTGTCACTGTACCGTGTGTCTACGTCCACAGCTCATGTCGCCTCAGAGCTGCTGCTCAGTTATGATACCTACCTGCCACGGGATGTTTTGGTGATGACCGTTCGAATGGCCATCCTCCTCTCTGTGCTGCTCACTGTACCACTCATCCACTTTCCCGTAAGCATCCTGACCACAAAATCCTCTTTAACACTAGTAGAATGTGCTTGTGACTGTTCAAGGCACTCATGCAGTATTGTGCCAAAGCTTGTTGACTTGTCTTCTCTTGTTATCAAGTTTATATTGACTATACACATGTACAAAAATGGATACATTTTATGCTAAAAACAGTATGGGGGTAAAACTGCCAATATTTATCCCTTTTTATTTAAATGTTTACCCCTTTAGTTTGTTATTTTTGTCAGAATTTTTTTTTGCATTTTCAAATTTAGAAGTCAACTGGTGCAGGCGTAAGGTTATCTATCATTAGTTGGGATTTGTGATGTCACAAATCATAAAAATTCAAAATGGCTTGTTTTTTTTCTTGTTGTCCATGTTGTTTGGTGGATTTCTTTGGACTGACAGTACTGAGCAAGTTCAAAATGTCACAGCTTTTATTTTACACCACACACTTTATACAAATCTCAAACTGCCAAATAAGATGTTCCATTTTCACAAAATGGGACCTTTAAGTGCATAAGAAGGGAAACTTTGTATTTGTGTTATGTATATGTTGCATCTCTTTATGTATTTCCCATAAAGTTAAAGAAAACACTCTTGCAGTATTTTAAGCAATATCGGTGTATTATTTTTGTTTTGTAAAATTTTAGAGTGGAGGTCAAGATAAGGTCTGGAAGGGCAAGAAAAATATCCGAGAACCACTGGTAGGATTGCTAGAAAAGCAAGCCAGAACCCCCGTTTAACTGAAAAAGTCCTCCAGGGAGATGTTGCAGCCTCTGGAGATGTGGTACACTGTTCAACTGTTCAGCGACAAATGCACAAATATGGCTGACATGGGAGAGTCATCAGAAGAAATCTCTCCTGCGTCCTCACCACAAAATTCAGATGGATAGATAGATAAATAAATAGAGACTTAGATACTTTATTGATCCCAAAAAGAGAAATTCATACGTCAGTGTCTGAATTCTGAATAATTCACAGATATTGCCTAAAATATCGCAAAAGAGTGTTTCATGTGTGTTTCATCTTTCCCCTTGCTTAACTGTTCACTTTGACCAGGGGTGCCCAAACTTTTGCATGTCACTGTATATTAACAGTACTGTACCGCAATATATGATCAGTTAAAATATGAAAATAGGTCACTTTCTACTAGCATCTAATAAAAATGACGTGCTCTTTTGCTTTGTTATCGATGCCTCTGATTTACACATTTCAGAGCTGCAAATCTGGCGCATTTCTGTGAGTGTGTTTGATCTCAGGGAGGTTAACGTGTACGTTTCAGGCGCGTAAGGCTGCGATCTTGCTGCTGTTTGGAGAGCGGCCTTTCTCCTGGTGGATCCACACATCAGCCACGCTCGTCATCCTGGGTGTGGTGTTGCTCTTGGCCGTCTTTGTCCCTGACATCAGAAACGTGTTTGGCGTAGTGGGTATGTTCTCTTCCTCCGCATTCTTTTTTTTTTGTTATACCTATAAATGCTTGCGGTCGTTGTCTTGTATTGTATTTGTTTTCAACTTCAGCAGACATTAAAAGTAGCCCAGATCTGAGCCAATTATTGATTACAATTATTGATCATGGTAGTTTCTTATGCATAATTAATGGTGTAGTCCTTCTCAAACAGTTTATGAAGCTGCTATTATCAGACATAAAGGATGATGTCTTTGGTATTGAAGTGCCCTTCCTGTTTGCTCAAAAGGATCAACAACATCCAGCTTCCTGTTGTTTGTTTTCCCTGGTATCTTCTACCTCAGGATGAACAGACAGAGCAGAACTTTCGACTACATCGGGGTAATATGTCACCCACTCTATTTTACATGTCCTAAATTCAGATCTTAGAGGACATTAAATTGTCTTACATGTGACTTTGACATTTCTTAATGACGTTAAAGCTCTCATTTCTGAGCTTTATGTTTGTCTTATTTATTTTATCATTTGATTAGTCTGTTTAGAAAATGTAGATTTATTAATTTGGTAGAGTATTTTATCAATTGGTCTTCAATGTGTTGATTATTTTGTCCATTTTTGCTCATTTTCTGGAATATTTTCTTGATTTTTCTACATCTTTGCAATATTCTGTTATTTTTCTTACTTTTAATCTAATTTGTGAAATACTTTGCTCATTCCATTGTCAGTTTGTTGATCAGTTTGTGCTTTTTTTCTCCATTTTCTTGAATATTTTCTTTACTTTTGTCCATTTTATCTAATATTTTACTCATTTTTGGTCAGTTGGTAGATTTTTTGGTGTTGTGATTATTTCATTTTTATCAATTTTGTGAAATATATTGCCCATTTTCTAATCAATTTGTGGATTATTTTGGACTTTTTGGTAATTTTCTGTGATATTTTCTACATTACATATTTTCTATATTTTCTGGTCAAGTTGTAGATTATTTTAGTCATTTTTGTACACTTTTGTTTATCGCCTTGTTTAGTTTCTTCATTTTAATTAATGTGTGAAATATTTTTCTCATTTGTGAATTATTTGTCATTTTTGTTTTGTTTCTTGATTATTTTCTTTTATGAAATATTTTGCTTATTTTCCAGTCAGTTTGGTTCTTACTTTCTTGTTTTGTTCATTTTGATTTCAGTCTTCATTCATACACCTCTCACTATATTCTGTATAAAGAGTAACATATGTAAATATGTTATATGTGGATCCAGGTACGGTAAAATTGTGAATATTATGGATTAGTCTTAAATTCTAATTGTGTCAAAGGTCTTAAAAAAGCCTTTGTTATTAGTTCAAGCATTTGATACCTCTAGAAATCTTGTTTTAGCTCTGATTAGTTTTCATTTCTGTAACACTGTGTTTGTGTTTTGTGTTTCCAGGCCGTGCTTCTGGTGATCTTCGGTTTGACTATGGGAGCCTTCAGCTTCACTGTTATTGTCATGTTGTGGGTTAAGGGGTCCTGACACTCCCACTGCCAGATCAAGCACATGAGACAATGCCAAAGAAGCAGAATACAGACAAAGTGCCACATTCTTTAAAGGTCCCATACTGTGAATCGTCAGGTTTTGTTCTGTTCAGGTTTCATTCCGTGGCGTAAAATAAACACCGTGGAAATATCAACTTTTACTTTCCGGGAAAGTGCTCACAACAACATGGGAAACAAAAAAAACAAGCTGTTCTGAATTTTTGTAATTTGTGACATCGCAAGTCATAACCAATAACAGTCAGGTAGAGTCCATTCAATGCTGTCCACACCAAGTACTGTAACGATAAAGATGCGAACAATATAGTTCCATCAACAGCTGTTCCAGCTAAGACTGAGCCCAAAATGAAAACTAATCAGTTGTTGTAGGATAGAAACAGATGCAAACTAAGTAAACATGAGTTTGTTACCTTAAATCTGCATGCTCACAGGGACAGGGAGCAGGAAAAACAACTTTATTGTGCCTCTTAAATACGGATGCATTTAAAAATACTGTATGTGATGTGTTCATTATTTGAATACAGTATCAACCAAGTCTTCACCACAGAATGCTGCACATCAGAAATGTACATAAAATAGATATCTATAATCCATTTAAATCATAAGAGAAAGACTTCTATGTATGCACTGCTGCTGACCGTGATTGCTGAGTGTGGTGCAGCTGGTTTCCTTATTATTTACATTTGTATTAAGAAGAATGAGATGAATAGAAGTTTAATCAAGGCACACATAGTATAGTGGCAATGTGATGTGCAGGTGGTGACCTGTAAATTTAGATGTATTTTGGTGGTCTGACAGTTTTTTAAAATCATTATCAGAACAATATCATCCTCGGTCATCATCATTATAATTATGGGCTCCATAGAGATGAGTTGGAATAATTGAAAAAACTATATATGTAATTCTAGTTATCATTATAGATGTCATGCTTTGTTAGCCAGTTGAATTCTCCATTTCAAGATTTTGAAATATAACAACCAGTCATATTCAAGCTAGAGTTAAATTAGTCCAGCACCAGTGAGCAACTGGCTAACATTCTTGACAGTTTGTTTAAGCACATAGTCCATGATTCATTGTCATTATTCAGTGTTTACAGTAGCCTTGTGGCAGAATTTGAATCCAGGTTTCCTTGGGAAATTCCTGCTACAGCCATTTAGTATTTTCCAAGTCACTTTTCTTGAATGAAAGCGGGCAGGTACAACACCTCACAGTGAAATCAGAGCGTGTGACTTTTTATAAATGTACACTGCCTGGCAAGTAAAAAGTACAAAAGTCAAGCTTCTTAAATTTGAATAATTTTTATTCTTTTTTTACACTTTATGACCAGAGCTGCATAATTAATCAAATCAAAAAGTCAGTCTGTGCCATTATATTTGCAGAAGACTACAATGTCAAGGTCCAGTGGTGATACACTGCCTGGCCGAAAAAAAAAGTCGCCACTTGGATTTAACTAAGCAAATACAGTAAGAGCATTTCCACACGCACAATGCGAAGGGAACTCAAGGGATTGGGACTGAA